>CAUYRB010085736.1:0-89405 GCA_963574695.1 Propithecus perrieri | reverse complement strand
GGTTCTGTCCCATGTGTCCGTGACACATTTACAAAATATCTGTTTTTTTTAAATTTTGGTCAAATTATGAATGGTTGATTAAAAACTTTTCCAATAAGAGAAAAAATGGAGTAGTAATTTAAAGAACTCAATAAAAACTTCCATTTTTTATTTAAAAAAAACAACTTTTAAGATAAATGTCATGAAGTTAAACTGAATTTGGTAAATTTAGTGAGTATATGTACAGACCATGCACCTTCCATGACAGGAAAACATGAAGGCTTTATTGCACAGATTTAAAAAAGTATCAACCGATCCAGATGTTCTCATTTCTTTTCATTGTATCTTGCATCAGCAAAATCTCTGTGCTATAGCTACTATTTCAAGTGATGCTTTGCAGCAAGTTATAAGTATAGTTAATTATATTCATGCAAATGCAACACAAAATCATCAGTTTCATAACATGTTAAAGTTAAACAATGAGGTATTCAGTGTGGATTTGCCATATCATTCTAAAGTGCATTGGCTATCACAGGGACAGGTGTTAGCCAAACTTTTATCTCTGTGAAAACAGTTAAATTTTATGAAGAACAGAATCAGCAATGTGAATTATTGAAAGAAGATTTCTATAGGAATGTAGCATTTCTGTGTGATATCATGTCAATTCAAAATGATTTGAACATTTCTTTGCAAGGTAAAACTAAGTCTATATATGATATGCGGCAAAAATACAAGCATTTCAAAAAATAAGCTATCTTTTTTCAAGACACTTCTTTTTCAAAAGGAAATTTCAGATAAACATTTTCCCCAGTTAGCAACGTCACTGATGAGCAGGATGATATATGCTAATCATTTGAGGAATATGCAGCTGTTATAGACTTATTAATTGGAGAATGCAATGAAAGGTTCACTGACTTTGAGAATCATGGCATCATGCCACTGAAATTAGCGTTTCAGCCTCACCTAGTTGATATCACCATCACCAAGTACCTAAAGAACTACAAATGGAGTAGATTGAGCTCTCAGTAGAAAACATTTTAAAGTCATTGTTTGATGCTAAGAAAGATCCAGTTGAAATAAGGGAAAATGCAGTAGAATACACACACCTTTGACAATATGCCGGAAAATGCTTTCTTGCTTTTCAACCACTTATTGCTGTGAATCTACATTCTCCTACATAACCCAAATCAAGATGCCCTTTAGGTCATAAATCACCGATACCCATCTAGAGGAACAACTGAAATTGCCGACCTCTATACTGCAACCAAATATTCAAATGCTTTCCAACAAAAAGCAGACACGACAAAGTCATCAAAAAGTTAGTTAACTTTAAAATTAACAAATATCTTTCATTTTCTGAAATTAAGTACATACTAGTTAGATTTTTACAAAATAGTGTACATTTTTAAGTATATCTAATTGAAGTTTCTTGAATGAGGCCTTATTTGATTATAGCTAAATTAATGTGGCCTTCTACCATGAAAAGGTTCCCCGCCCCTGCACTAGACCAAGCAGAAGAAAGAATCTCAGAACTTGAAGACAGGTCTTTTAAAATGATCTAGTCAGAAAAAATTAAATAAAAAAGAATAAAAAAGAACAAGCAAAGTCTTCAAGACATCTGGGACTATGCAAAGTGACTGAACTTACAATTTGTCAGTACTCATGAGGGGAAAGAGCAATCAAAAAATTTAGAAAACCCATTTAAGGAAATAGTTAACTTCTCTAGACTAAAAAGAGAGTTAGACATCCCGATACAAGGGGCCCAAAGATCCCCAGGCAAATACACTGCAAAAAGAATTTCAACACAACATATTATAATCAGAATGATTAAAGTCAAGGTGAAAGAAAGAATTTTAAAATTAGCAAGACTAAAGCATCTAGTCATCTATAAAAGAAACCTTATCAGATAAACAGTGGACCTCTCAGGAGAAACCTTACAGGCCAGAAGAGAATAGGATGTCATTTTCAAATGGATGAAAGAAAAAAAAAAAAAAAACTACCAGCAAACCGTTGTATAATATATTCTGCCAGAATAAGTTTCATAAAAGAAGGAGAAACAAAGTGCTTCCCAGACAAGCAAATGCAGAGAATTCATCGCCAGTAGGCCAGCCCTATAAGAAATGCTCAAATATGTCTTAAAGATAGAAATGGAAGGTCAATATTCATCATCACAAAAACACACGAATATATAAAACTAAAAAGTCTAATAAAACAATCACATAAAGGAGGAAGAGAAAGGAATTAAATGATAACATGACTGAAATCCAGCAAACCACAAAGACAAAAAGAGAAAGAAAGAAAGAAAGAATTTATAAAATGACTAGAAATCAATTAACATCATGATAAGAACAAAGTCTCACATATCAATATTAATCTTGAATGTAAATGGATTAAATGTCCCTTTTAAGAGGTACAAATTGACAGAATGGGTTTTTTAAAATGATTCAACTATATACCACTACTAGAGATCCACCTTACCTATCAAGACATATATAAACTGAAAGTAAAGGGAAGCAAAGAGATATTCCATGCAAATGGAAACTAGAAGTGAGCAGGAGTAGCTATACTTAGATGAAACAAATTTTAAATCAAAAACAGTAAGACAAGGTCACTGTATAATGATAAAGGGAGCAATTCGGCAAGAAGATATAATTAGCCTAAATATATATGCACTCAACATTGGAGCACCCAGATTTACAAAACAAATATTAATAGACCTAAAGAGAGAGACAGCAACAAAATAATAATCATTGAGACAGAAATTCAACAAACACTGTACTTAAATTGGACTTCAGACCAAATAGACCTAACAGATATTTACAGAACATTCTACCCAACAAATACAGAATATACATTGTTTTCACCAGCACATAGAACATTCTCCAAGATAGATCATATTGTAGGCCACAAAAAAAGTCTTACAAAATTTTAAAAATCAATACAATTTCCAATTTATATGGAACCAAAAAAGAGCTTGAATAGCCAAAGCAATCCTAAGAAAAAAGAACAAAACTAGAAGCATCACATTACCTGACTTCAGATTATACAACAAGGTAATAGTAACCAAACTAGCATGATAGTAGCATAAAAGTTGACACGTAGATTAATGGAACACAATGGAGACCTCAGAAATAAGGCCATATGCTTAAAACCAACTAATTTTTAACACAGCAGATGAAACAGAGTAAAGGACACACGATTCAATAAATGAGTGCTGGGAAAATTGAATATTATATGCAGAAGAATGAAACAGGATCCCTATCTCTCACCATATACAAAAATTAATTCAAGGTGGATTAAACACTTAAGTTTTATGACCTGAAACCATAAAAATATTGGAAGAAAACCTAGGAAAAACTCTTCTGGAAATTGATTTGGCCAAAGCATTTATGACTAATATCCCAAAAGCAAATGCAATAAAAACCAAAATAGAAGAATGGGACTTAAAGTAAAAACTTTCTGCACAGCAAAACAAATAATAAAATAGTTAAATAGACAATCTACAGAATGGGAGAAAATATTTGCACACTGTGTGTCCAACAAAGGACTAATATCCATAATCTACAAGGAATTCAAACAACTCAGCAAGAAAAATACAAACAATCCTATTAAAAAGTGGGCAAATAACATGAACAGGCATTTCTCATAAGAAAATGGCCAACAAATACATATAAAAAAAGCTCAACATCACTAAGTATCTGATAAATGCAAATTAAGACCACAATAAGATACCATCTTACTTCAATTAGAATGTCCATTACTAAAAAGTCACAAAACAATAGATGTTGGCACAGATGCAATGTAAAGAGAACACTTATACACTGTTGGTGGGAATGTAAATTAGTAAACCTCTATGGAGATCGGTATGGATTTAGTTCTTTTCAAAGAACCAAAAATAGATCTACCATTCAATCTTGCAATTCCACTACTGAGTATCCACTCACAGGACAAGAAATCATTATATCCAAATGAAAACTGCACTCATATGTTTACTGCAGCACAATTCACAATCGCAAAGATATGGACTCAAACTAAGCGTTCATCAACTGACAAGTGGGTTAAGAAAATGTGGTGTGTGTATATATATATATATATTTTCCCCCCCATGGATTACTACTCAGCAATGAGAAAGAAGGAAATAATGTATTTTGCAGCAACTTAGATTGAACTGCAGACCATTATCCTAAGTGAAGTATCTCAGGAACAGAAAAAAAAAAAAAGCCACATGTTCTCACTTATAAATGGAAGCAAAACAATGGCTTCATAAAGATACATAGAGTGGTATAATGGACATTGGAAACATTGGAGAGTAGGAGGACTTAGAAATGAAAAAGTACCTAGGGGGTACAATGTACACTACTTGGGTAATGGGTACACCAAAAGCCCACTATACAGTATATACATGTAACAGAATTCAATTTGTACTCTAAATCTGTTAAAATTTTAAAAAAGGAAAAAAAAGAAAAGGTCCAAAACATATGAAATAAGATAGCTGAGAGGAGGATGCTGCATAGTGTTTTACACGAAATAAGTTAGATTCCTTCTATCCCCACCATTCCTTTATGTACACACATTCTTGAGCTTGGTGTTTATATGATCAGATACCAGCTATAAAATAACCTTGGTTTCCATTTTGTCCCCTATTCTCCTAAATGCCTTGTTCCTTCACAGTCCCTGAATGACCTTATCCTGATGTTTTTCCTTATAAAGTTGCTTTTAACTGAATGTCCATCCCAACTTTTTTACCACGAAAATCCAATTTTTCAAAGCAGTTATGGCAAAATGTTAATAATAGCTAAATATGAGGGGTTGGGTATATGTGGTTCACTCTACTTTCTGATTTATTATTTGTCAAATTTTAATAATAAATGTTAAATATATTTTTAAAGAAATACAATTTTTTCCTTAAGGATAAAATAACTTCCCAAGGTGAAAATCTTTCTTTCTTCTGCTGCTTTTTTTTTTCACATGGCAAATGGGATGTGACTCACCTTTCCCCTTCTAGTTTTTGGCTTGTATTATTAGCCAGTTGGTGTATACGTACTAATTTCTGCTTACTAGATTGTAAGCACTACATGGGATGGAATTAGTACATGCCTCATTAATCTATGTAAACGATATAAACAACACACCAAAAAAAGGCCTTCGGATAATAAACTCTAAAAACTTGCATATTTAATTGAATTTTAAAAAGAGATACTCATCTAGCACACGTTGTCTATGAGTAGAATAGGCATCATAAAGAATTAGTGAAAATAAATAAAAATAATCATAAATAATGGCAAAAGCAAAAATAAAACAACATAAAGAAATATTTTCCAGCGTGAGAAACTAGTGAAAAATTTGGAAAGGAAAATGAAAATTTTCCATAAATTATTGACAATTTTCTTGAGAAATGAAAAAACATTCATGTTTATTATTACTCCTTACTAAATTACTTTTTATGTCCAAAAAGTATCTCTTGAGACTTGAATCTGAGTTTTCAGTCAAGTGAAATGGACATTCATTTACTCCCAAAACTCAATAGGCACACTGATCATATGTTTAAACACTTCCATGTCATAGGACTCTTGAGTCACACCTGGAGAATTGAAGGTCATAAAATTTGGTATATCAAACAAAATAAAAAGTGTTTACTGGAGATGAAACTGGCTGAAAAGAAGAGATGTGGATGCATAGGAAAAGAAATGTTTAGATGAATTACTAAGTTATAGAAGTATATATTTTGTCTTATAAATAAAAGTTATCCCTGAGAGATGAGCACCTGAAAGTTGAATTAGAACTTTCTTCATGGTATTTTGGTATGAATGAAAAATATTCCTAAGTTAATTCTATACATTTCTTATTTCAAACTAAGTGTTCAGTCATCCTGAACAAATAATTGACTGCTTCAATTATTCCTAGGTTAGTCACGTTGTGTCAACTGGATCTGATGAATTCATTCAAGGATTTGTGGCACAGAGTTGGTAAAAGCAATAAAGAGACACCTTACTATATTATAGAGCCATATTGATTTCTAAATGTTTTATACATTATATATAAGTTATATGTCCTGATAGCTTGCTTACCACATTTAAAACATTGAACTATTCAAAGTAATCATTTTAGAGTAGTATCTTGAGAAATATCAATACAAGTAGCCCCTATTTCTATAGCAACTTGGTCTCTGCAGGAGGAAGTATTAATTTATTCTCACTGGAGAAACCTATTATCACAAAAGGTTATCTCTGGGCCAGTGGGATGGAGGCTAATTCTGAGTGAACAGGAAGAGAACAGAAAGTCTGCCTATATTCCTGTTTGAAAGGCAGGAAGTAGCAGGGTGACTTTTCCTCTTGATTTTTATCCCAGTAATTACATGTTTACAACTTGTTAATTAAAGAGGCAGAAAGGTCTCTCAACTTAGATAAGCAGGTATTTTCTATTCTATCAAAAATGAAAATTAGTGCTCAAAAGAGATTTTCTCAAATTTTTTCCTGATTTGTAGATTTTTTGCCTACAAGTTACTCCTTTCTGCCTTGTTTTACTTTTATAAAGTTCATGTGATGCATCAAGAAATGAAATGAAATACTTTTCCACTAGCCGTTGTGTGGAAGGATGACCCTTTTCTCATCACAGGAATCATGTGGTGTTTGGTTCTGAGTGCCAGATTCACTAAAAATGCTTTGGTGTCTCATTTCTTCAACATAAGTTTATCCAGTAGCTTACGAAAGTCTATCTTAATCTTCTAAAACCCATTTGAGATATTCCTAACCTCCCTTAAAATAGTAAACTAAAAGTAAGAAAGAATTTTTGTTTTTGTTTTTGTTTGTTTTGTTTTGAGACAAAGTTCCGCTCTGTTGCCCTGGCTAGAGTGAGTGCCATGGCGTCAGCCTAGTTCACAGCAACCTCAAACTCCTGGGCTCAAGCGATCCTCCTGCCTCAGCCTCCTACAGGCATGCACCACCATGCCCGGCTAATTTTTTTCTATATACTTTTTTTAGTTGTCCAGATAATTTCTTTCTATTTTTTTTAGTAGAGACGGGGTCTCGCTCTTGCTCAGGCTGATCTCAAACTTCTGAGCTCAAACAATCCGCCCGCCTCGGCCTCCCAGAGTGCTAGGATTACAGGCGTGAGCTACCGCGCCCGGCCAGGAAAGAGTTTTGAGATGAAATGAAGCAAGTATCACGGCATGCCTACTGACTATTGAGAATTTGTTGGGGAACACTTTCTGGTTTTCACTATGAAAGACTGGATAGCTTTACTTTAAAAGAATAACCTCCCTGCTCTAAACTTGCAGATGAAAGACACAATAGGGTGGAGATTAAAGCAGGAAAGGCAGAAAGCAACAAACCTAAAGCAGAAATGGGACTTGAAAAGAAGAGTAGCCTCCATCAAACACAAAATAGAATGAAAGATCCCATGTGTAAAGTGTAATTCAGGCAAATGCTTCTCCTATAAGCAGCATGCACATAACCTTGCATGTGAGCTAAGGTGCTGTGCTTCCATCACATTGTATGTTATATATGTCGGGAGGCACAATGTGGTTTAAGGAACATTGGAGCAATAGGAGAGGCAGATTTTAAACTTGGGCTTTGGAGTAAGAGAGACATGAATTCTGATTTTGGCTCTTCCACTTACTTTGTGAAATTGAACAAGTTAATTAAAACTTCTAATCTTCAATTTCCTCAATATTTAAATGTTAAAAAATTACCTACCTTATAGATCAATTCTATTAAGTAATATATTAATGTATTATATTAAGTACTAGTTAATATCTAGAGATTACTATGTGGCCAGTGGCCACTGTTCAAAGTGTTTTGATACACCAACTCTTTACTTCACGCAACAAGGAGGTAAATACCATTATAAGTCGAAGGAGGCATATGCAAAGTTCTTAGCACATTCCTTCATTTACAAGTGGAGCTCACTAAGTAAGAACAATTGCTACTTAAAATAGTACCCATGTATTGTATATTGTGGAGGGAAAAAAAGTACTTTAAATGATGAAGTGATCTAATTGCTGAAACTATCTGGAAAGAGAATGCAGCCAGTGACAAAAATATTGGAAATATCTCAACAAATAATAAAGGAAAAACAATAATAATGTCTGCCTTAAGACTTATTGAACTAGAAATTGATATATATTTGTCAAGTCTTCCTTGAAAAAAGAAAAAAATGAGAGAAAGAGAGACTCAATTACTCATTAAAAGAAAAGAATCACCGAAAGGTAAAACTTCCTTCTTTTAGAATTAGAATATTTTTCTCCCCTAATGTTAAAGTACAAAAGCTTTCGTTTTTAATTCTGATGTCAATTAAAATGTAGAACCGTTAAGTGTGAACAATATAAGGAGTAAATATCTGTCTAGACAATTCCATTTTTCACACATAATCAGGATGGAACAAGTGATATTTAATGATTTTTGATGTTTCTTTTTTAACAAACCCCCCAAAAATGGGTAAAATTTTTCAGAACTATGGATTTTCATAAGTACATTTTTCTTTTTTTTCCATGAAGCAGTAGAAATGGCTCAGAAAAAGCAATGAGTTTCTAATAATTCTGTTTATTTCTTTCTAATTTTACATCTTCATAATTATTCAGAAAACATTCTGAAGCACAGTTCTAAGTTTTTGATAGCTATATAAAGCTCTATGAATCCTAAGTCTTCCTCTCATAACTGTTTTTCCCCTCTGGGTTAAATTGCAGGTGAAATGTCAAATAGTTCTTTGATGCAAGCTATTTCAATCCGAAGTTGAATCGTAAATCCTAGGATTAGTCTTAGAGTAATGTTGGCTTTTTGGCTCTATCTTAGAAACAGCTTTCCTCTGCTTGGTAAAAATATTTCCTAAGCTGCTCTTAGGAGTCAACCTGATTTAAATTTTACAGTTAAAGACAAAATTTAATCTATCTGGAATCTATCATTGGGGAAATGGAAGAGGATATCACCCCCATTGTACAATGACGACAAAAAATGTTTATTTCCTCCCGTGCTGGTTACATTTTAAAGGGAGAGGTTAATATGGAGAATATGAAAAACAGAACTTTGGTCCCATATGTTCCCACTGCCTTCTCCTTAAAATTGATAGCACTGTGCGAACTGCAGCTTCCAAGACCTCCAACAGCAGGAACTGAAACAATCTAAAATTAGATTTAATGGAGAAAGTCTCTAGGGTCATTCAAAAATGTTCTTTTGTTTGTTATCTTTTGTGTCATTAAGTAAATGTTGTAAATTATAGGTCAAAGGTTCTGGGATGCTTCCAAAAGACAACTCCCTTTTACACTGAGCACAAATTCCAAGAGAATTATGGAAACCTAATAGAAATTCACTATGAAGGAGAACAGTCATGCCAGTACACTAGTTGTAATAAAGAAAAATGTAAAAAAGACAAAACTACCAGTTGAGATAAAATTGAGCTCTTGAACAATAGGTGTAGATAGTAACAAACCATAACAATTGAAAAGTTAATGAAATAAAGACATTTATCACACGCTCCATTTTGAGAGTAAGAACACAGAGAGGTAGACAAAGAGAATTAAAACTAGGAATCTCAGTCAGTACTTGCCTATGGACAAAATCTCCAGTCTTCAATCATAAATTCAACCCTAACTTGCCCCCAATTCAGTTAAGCTTTTCCTAAAACTACCCCTCACCCCAGGAGAACAATAAATCCACGCTCTGCAGTTCCTCTGCATGGACTATGCGTTATCTGTTACATATTTAGATTATTTGGCTTCACATTATAGGAAAGTAGACACATGTCATTCAATTATGGATATTAAAAATATTTATCGATTACATTCTATTTACCAGAAAAATGTACCACGGTCTTGATAAATGCCAATGAATGGCCCTACCACTGGGGATTTTACTAGCTAGTGGGGGAGACAGACAATAAATAATTAAATAAATCTACGAAGAAAGGCCTTATAAGTATTAATGTGACAAAATGGTGCAGCATTTCAGATAGAGATGGCAAAGACAAGGAGATTTAAGGATGCATAATGTATGCTTGAAACTGGAGGGAAGAGAGGGGGATTGATGAGGAGATAGTGTTGGACACAGAAGCCATGATCTGATATAAAGGGCTTTGAATTCATTACGTACAACATGGTTTTAAGTATATATATATTGTGGAATGACTAAATCTAGCTAATTAACATATGTAATACCTCACATAGTTATGAGTTTTGTGGTGAGACTACTTTGCATGACTTTCTTAGCATTTTTCAAGATTCAACACATTGTTATTAGCTGTAGTCACCATATTGTACAACAAACCTCTTGAATTTATTACTCCTGTCTAACTGGACTTTTGTATCCTTTGACCAACGTCTTTTCAACTCTCCTCCCCTCAAGGATCCCAGGCCCTAGTAACCACCATTTTACCCTCTGCTTATATGATTTCAACTTTTTTAGATTCTATATGTGAGTGAGATCATGTCCTATTGTCTGTCTGTGCCTAGCTAATCTGACTTAACATAATGCCTCCAGGTTTCATTTTTTTTAGTTTGCACTTCTGAGATACATATTATCCCTTCTTTCATTCCTTCTTATTATCATAGAATTTGTAGAACTGGTATGAGACAGAAAGCAAAATAAAGCATTGCTCAATTTTCCTTAAGGATAACAGGTACTGGGTGTTGTTTCCTGAAAGCCTTACAGGGACAGATAAGGAATCATAAGAAAGTGGATTCTATTTGTTCCCGGTGAAAAATACCTCCTTCACTTGAACAAATTGTGTTTTCTTTGGGCCTAATATTTTCAAAATACAAAGAAAAGGAGAGAAACAAAGAAAATGAAAACAATATTGGTTTCAAATATTTATAAGGGTACACTACTTTATTTATTTAATCTTAAACTTAAGGCATTTAAACTAACAAGTATTTTAAAGGCTAAACTAAAATAATATTAAGAATTATTTTTAAAAATGGAAAATACAATGACAAATAAGTGAATATCTAATTATAATGACTGTCCTCCTAAAATAACTTGAAAGAATAAGGTGGGAAGCAATGTATGAAATTATTTGTAACAGTAGCAATGATTATTCATTCATTTGTTTTCTCATTGACAATGACATTAAGTTAGTAAGGCAGTCAGATAGTTAATAAATATGTGTTAAGGCTCTGCCTCAAGGACTCTAGGGGAGACAAACATTGAAAAGATAAATAAAACATGTTTCCTGCTCAGAAGGATCTTCGAGTTAAGTTCCCTGACTCCCACAGTTTGTTCTTGCAGAAGTTAAGGAGGAAGATTATCAGAATCCAGTGGGAGGGAGGAGGAGGTAAGGAAAGGGAAGTTTCTAACAGCAATGAGAGCCTTGTAAAGACAAAATGGGTTTCAAAAATTTCAAAACCCCAAACCTCCAAATTTTCCGCCCTATAAATTTTCCTAGGTGGGACTTTTAGCTAAAACAAATCAAGAATAACTTGGTACCCAGAAAGACGTTCCCAGAAGTGAAGAAAACATTGACTGTGACTTTTCACTTTGTGCCTGCCCTGAATTTCCTTTTGGCTGGTTATCAAGATGAGTCAATAAAGCCTTAGAGAAATTAGGCTATAGGCAAATTGCAGACTGAGTCAAGGAAAAAAATTCTTTTAGAGATTCTTATCAGTCCAATAATAATTCTCCTCTACACTTCTATTGCCTAATAAGAGAATAAAATGCAAGAAAGTTTATTTTAAGGACTATTAAAAAGGATATAAATGAACAACTTAAAATTCCTTTGCAAAAATTTCAAAATTACTTATGGAATAGTATAGTAAATGATAGCAAAAATGGAAACATTTTCATTCTCTTCTGTTTACAACAATGTATATGAGTACATGATTAATTGGAGATAAACTAACTTAAGGCTTTGGAATCCTTTGATATCCTAAACAGAATTCTGAAATTTAATTAAATATTCTCTTTCATGTGATCCCTTCATATTTTTCTAAGATATATCTGATACCAGATTGCATGGTACATGTTTTTTATGCTCCTGAAAACAGGCTAAAGAGCATGTTCATAAATATTATTTGCATTTGTTTATAAAGATAATTTCAACAGTGTTTACGGGCCCCAGAGTTGATGAATCCAGGACAATTAAGACTAGATACAGTCATGTTAAGGAAGGAACTAGACAAAGGAGTAAAGGCAAATTAAATAATATGACAGGTCTAAGGTGGATTCAGATCTAAGGTAGAAAATTAATTGGTCATAGGATTCTGAAGCAACTGTGATGCCCCTTCAAATAAGACGACTCCCCTCCAATTTAACCTTCATACCCAAGAGCTTTCCATAAACAGTGTGATTAATCTTCCCACATGAGATATTTGGTGCCCCAACCATTGCCTACTTGGATTGATATGGATGTGATTTGCTTGGTGGAATTGCTGGCAGATTATCTGTCCTTTATAGTTGGTACATCACGACTTGTCAAAAGGACCTTGGAAATCACATTTTTATAAAGGTATTTCATTTATGGAGTACCTTGTGTCTCTCACAACGGGATACTTGGCCTACATTTTAAAATGTATCTATTACATTTTTAAAACTTATTATCAATTTTTATTGCCTATTATTTATTTTTATTAATTACTACTTTATTTATTACAGCAATCTTGTGAGTTTACTTGAATATTTTGAATCATCTGCTCACTGGGAAATTAATTTTAAATCTTCTTTAAGACCACTCAAAAGATAGATTTTCTATATTTTTCTTCCAGAAATCACTTTAATATTTAAATGATGTTTTAAAGTATACTCATCAATTCATACATTCATCCATTACTCCAATATTTACTGAATGCCTGGATGTGCCAAGTACTATGAAAATTTAAAAACAAAATGGAATCACTCTACTCAGGAAGTCCTCAGGTCAATTCAGGCACATATAGTTTTGCCCAAGCAGTATGGCAATAATTTTGATAGAAGTGAATGACTTCCACTACCATTTACCTTTCATCATAATTAAAGAAATGAATTATTGGAGATTTTGAAATAAGTGAATGAAATGAGGATTAAGAATGAGTATATATATATGAGGAGATATAGATATATAGATATAAAAACACATCCCCCCACCCTTCACGGAAGAGAGGATATATTTCCAAGTCATGGGAAGAAGGACAGCTTTCCTTGACCCTTTCTCATCTCTCCTTGAGTAGTAATCTTATGGAATGAGAAAGAGAGTGATTGAATTGAGCTGCGCTAATAGTTTCTCCCCTGTGACTGAAGCCTCTCTCTTCCTTTTTCTTCACAGTTTTAAAATAGCTTAACAATTTGTTCTTTAAAATTCTGAGGAATGAAATGTAAAAACAGAGAAGCAACATAGAGAACTCGAATAAACAAATTTGTTTATTGAGTTAACTTTATAAAAGTGCTAAAATATCTACCTTTAACAAATGCTGCCAATGTGGGAATGTGAGACACAGGGACTGGTTTGTGAAGAAATTTGAAACCACACGAATTATATCAGACATTCATCAATCTGCCTATTCCACTCATTAGCAGAGTCGGTCCTGTCTTGAGAATATTATTGCCTATAGAAGGAGAAAGTCAGTGGTATAAGCTAGAAAACAATTGGGTAATAGTAGGAGGTAATATATATTACCATTTAACAAAATACCATAATCTGCATTATCAATAGTAAAAAGCATTAAAAAATAAAATTCTGAAAGTAAGACATTCTTTCCACTTGTGAGAAATAAGACAAAGAATACTAGCACTAGCGCAGCAGTAAGGAAAACAAAAATTCCCCAAATATCTGAAATAACTGCTAATAATTAAATATTTCAAGAAAACATAAAAATAATAAGGTCTTAGAATTTGATTTGGATTAATCTAAAATGTAAAACCTGAAAGAAATATAGGAAGTTGCAAATAATTTGCAAACTGTCATTGGAGCCTACTATGAGAAAGTTTTCCATTTTGACTAATTCATATACATAAAAAGAAAACAATCTTTCATATTTGTTTATTCAACATGATTATTGGAAATTTTAAAAAGTAAAAAATCACTCCTGTAGAGAAAATAGTCATATAATTCAAAGACAGTGACTCACTTTCCTAGATAAATTTCATTAATGGCAATAGCTTAAATATATAAATATTCTTAAATACTCAGTTGTTAACTTTAATTTTGTTCACGTAGGTGTACATAAATGCATTTTGGTGTGACAGAAACTTATATAAATTATTATCATCATGTAATTTTCTTATTTTATTTGTTAAATGTTTTGAAAACTCTATTTTCAGAATTCTGTTCTCATTCTATGAATACTCTCTCCATGTAATTTTATTCACATGTAGTGTGATGTCTTAGACCATTCTGGTTGCTATAACAAAATGCCATAAATTGGTTGTTTTATGAACAACATTTATTTTTTACAGTTCTGGAAGTTGAGGAGTCCAAGATCAAGGCACTGGCAGATTCAGTGTCTGGTAAGATCACTTCCTCATAATCAGGACCTTCTTGCTACAGTAAAAGGGGCAAGGAATCCCCCTGGTTCTGCCCTTATGACCTAACACTTCTCAAAGTCCCAACTCCAAATAGCCTCACATTAGGGATTAGATTTCAACACATAAATTTCAGAGTGATACAAATATTCATAGTATAGCAGCAAATAAGAAATCATTGATATTTCAAGACACTGAATTTTGGCATTGTTTGTTAATGCAAATATGACTTATTCTATTTTGACAGATGCAGGGCCCTACAATTCTATTATAAATTCAAGAGAAAGAATTCCAAAAAAAGTCCATATCTTAGAACTATGTCTAACCACATTCAAATCAACAATTTGACTTTTTACAAGGTAGCCAAAAGAATACTTATTTCAACACAGAAATTACTCATTCTTTCAAAAAAATTTGAATGCTTGCCATTTGTCAGGTGCTATGTCAAGATCCTGACTACAATGGTGAATAATATTTAGCATCTTCCCTAGTTCTTTTGGAGCCTGAATTTGAGGAGTTCAAAATTATATCACTCAATTTTATGTAGTGGTAAATACTATTAGCAAGATAAGCTAAGAGTCACGGGCAGAACATAACAGAGTATTTGGCCAAGTCTAGAGTAGTAGAAAGGTTTTTTTTTTCTTTTGATTTTAAGAGGATAAAACATCAAAGTTGACACTTGAAAAATTAGAAGGAGTTGTCCATATTGGGGGAGTTTAAGGCAGTAAGGATATACAATATAGAAGGAGCAATGGTGTAAAATCCTGGAGTCCAGAGAAAAAATACCGTATCTGTGGGGCCTAAGATGCTCAGTGTGACTATATTGGGAGTGTGGTGTTAGAATTTCCCATAAGTATCACAATAAAATTCTTACGGAAAAGTCTAACAAGGTCACAGACAACCACACAGGAAACTGAAGCTGGGATGGTGACAAGAAAAGAGGCTGCAGTTTAGCAAGAGCTGAATCATGCAGGGCCCTGAGCACTACAGTAAGGCAAACCTCTGCTTGCTGAATTGAGTAACCAAGTCAAGCAAGCTCTCTGTCTGGCAGCCTGAGTCAATGAGCGTGGGGGCGGTCGGGGGGGTGATTCATATGCTCACGCAAGACTTCTTCCCCAGAGGCAGGTAATATATGTCTGAACATGTGCAGTTAACTTCTGTTATTTCTCACCTGTGACGTACTTGGAAAAACTGTTAGTGTAGGCAAAACCATGGGTGTATTGTTCTCAAAGGACACTGAAAGATGTCATAAGTGAAGGAAGATGATGATACGAGTGATGATAACAAAGACGGTCAATTCATTTCAAGAGCATATGAGCTGTAGAAAGGCCACTCCTCAGTGAACTGGAAACTCACTGTCGTCAATTGTGAAGCCAGTTTATTTATTCTGCCCAATTGCTCCCATTTGGTGTCCTCCTTTCCACAACCTTCATGTGCTTCTAAGTCCTCATGGCCTTCTGCTCCAATTCCTAGCCAGATCTAGTTTTAAGAAGTGATCTTCAGCTCATTGACTACCAAGCAGAAAGAATAATAACAACTCCAATGACTCTGGTTTCTGGTAGTACAACATTCCTTGCTAAATCTATCTAAGCTTATTTAAAAGTTTACATTTCTCAATACCTACATTTTGTGTGTGTGTGTAGGAAATGGTAATCCTTTGAACAAACAATCTAAGACTCTCCTGTCCTCTAAATGATTGTAAATCACAAGTGTGTCCACGTGAGCTCTAGAGAAATCATTGTTAGTCTACGTGAATCTATAATAAAATATTTTAAACATGTTGAAGAGGAACCATAAGAAAAACATGTGTTTCTTATGCCTTTTTATAATAGGCAGGAAAAAATAGTGTCTGAACAAAAGCAGTGGAAATATGAATGGAAAAGTGTCATAGATCAGAGAAAAATTGCTGAGTTAAAAATGGCAAGACTCTGTGTTTCCTTGGATGGGTAACGAAGTGAGAGTGAGTAGGATGCCTTGGGCAATTAACTGAGTCAAAGAGCACTGGTCAGCTCATAAAATGCAGTGTGAAGAACAGGTTTGCTGGAGGAGGAGGTGGTGGCGGCAGTCTGCTTTGAACATACTTGGCTTGGGGCATTTTACTGCTGTGGTTTCCTGGTAAGCTGACTCTGAAACAGACTGGTGTGAAGGAAGATTATCAGGGAGTGCTCTCAGGGTCAACATCTGGGGCGAAGTGAAAGTAAATAGAAGGATTAATCAGAGGGGCAAATTGAGCTGCAATGAAGCAATAACAAGGTCTCAGCCAACCCCACAGGGAGCTCTCAAGTTGGGATGGGTCTTCAGATTTACCCCAATTTGAAACACCAGTCATTAGATGTAGACTATCCCCCGGGGAAGTATGTGATCCTTCAGCTGAGGGAAGTTTCTGGAAAGAACTGACAGATCTTGGATATTAGGTAGCAGCATTCTAGCAATTAGGGGGGTAAGCCCTTCAGTCCTGGGTGGCTCAGCCCAACATGTGTTCCCAACAGGATACGTGTGGAATCTTCTAAGAAGTATGTCATTAGGCCAGTCAAGATAAAGAATTGTGTAGGAGATACAATCATCACTGATTATCTAGGTGAGTGCTATAAGAACAACTCTTTTTGGCACAGGACGGGGAAGATTATCATTTTTGAACAATTGCCACATGCTAGATACTTTGCTAATATTCTCTCGTCTATTAGAGCACTCACTTGTGACAATAGATTTTAATGTTTTTACTTTCAGATAAGAAGACAAACTCAGCATGCTGAACTTCACTTTCCATTATCTCATATTGCTTACTAAGAGAGCCTTGGTAACATCATCTTCAGGGGGTAAAATACATCAGAATTACGGTGTTCTGTTGAGTGGGAGGGTTTCAGTGAAGTGTGCTGTTTGGAAAATGAGACGTCTTGGGAGGCCTCTGAACTTTTACAGAAGAATGTACCAAGAGAGAGGAGAAGCAATTAAACTGTCAAAAGGGAGGTAGGGTGGTGCAAATGATTTCACTCAGTTCACATTAGGGTAATCCTCTCTGTAAAAGGGTTGGTTCCAGGTATTAATAAAATAAAATTAAGCCAGTGATTATACAGTAATATTGTCTGTCCATTCTCAGCGAACACCATGTAGGACAATACAGACTTTTTCTACATTCTGCCAATGATGTGTCATTTCCCATAACGACGAAAGGTTGGGTTTGCAATATTTGTTGAAGCTAAGACAGAGGAAAGTCAATCTGATTCTTACTCATTTTGTATCTGACCCAAATTGAGGCAACACATAACATGATATAAATCTAATAGCTCGGCTGCCAGGCCTGTGCTTACCTAAAGAAATGCTCTGTTTTACATAGCACAAATTTTCAATTTTAAAATGAATACACCCTGAAATCCTGGAGATGTATGACGTTTATGATGATGGCTTATTTTGACAAACATTGAAAAGTCCCGGGAGATCTTGCCTGGAACAGCAAAAAATGTGCGGAAATGTGGTGCAATTTGGGACTAGAAGGGTGTATTGGAGCCATACAGCAGAGAGGTAAGAGTATCGAACCTGCAGAATCAGTGGAGGTTTCTGAATGGGGCTTAGGAAAATATATTTTGCCATGTTATGGAGAATGAATGCGAGAGGTGAGGGCAGCTAGCCAAGAAACCTATTAAACCATGATCTAAATAAAGTTCTTCTTGCTCTGAACTCAGAGATGAAGGGTTGCATATTTATAAACCTCACAATTTGGTGTCATCCTAGCCCTTAATTTTCTCTTCTTACTTCTAAAATATCTTCCATTTTAAAAATAAAATAATAGTTTCTCCCTTGAATACTAGTCATAAGTTTTCAAATGTCTGTTTTACGTTTCCTGATGGAGATACTACTGTTATATCAAATCAAACATATAAAATGTTAGTCTTATTATTTTCCATTTCAAATTTGTTTCCCTTTACCCATGATCTTCTTCATTTATACTAACGTTATCCCAATTCTGAAATGAAAAAAAAAAACCTTACCATTTGATCATATTACAATCCCATAGCAAATTCACTGGTATCATTTTATTTTACAGATGAGCTAACTGAGGCTTAGGGAGATTGAGTATATGATTGAAGTCACAAATCTAGGGAAGACAGAATTTGAGCCCAAGATTTGCTGACTCCAAAAAAGATGTTCCTTTCACTGCACCAATTTTTCACTCCGTATTCCTCCTCCTATCGAGCATCTATTATTTTTTCTGGTATTTTTCCATTATTTTAAAATTACTTTCCCACATTCAGTGCTCTAATTCTCATCCTTATTTAGTAACATTTCCCTTTTGATCAATCCATCTGGCATGGCACTAGTACATTCCTATTCTTAAAATGCTGTTTTGCTTGGCCACTACCTCACTCAAAAATATTGGCTGCTTCCAACCTATATCATACCTCCTTACTTTGGAATTCAATGCCCTGCACAATCCTATTTGAATCTATTTTCCTATATTTATTTGATTCCTATTGTTCTCTTATATACACAATTCTCAAACCAAACTGATCTGTTCATGGTAACTCACTGCACTCTCTCTCAATTTCACCTGTGTCTGTAGAAATTCCTGCCTCCAAATCATAGGACATCTTCATCTGGAAAAGTCATAAATGCTATATTGATCTATATTGATCTTCCAGGCACCGTCCTAGGAGTTTTATAGATTTTATTTCTGATCTTCAAAAGACCTTTGTGAGTCTCTCATTTTACAAGGGAGGAAAATAAGTTTATTTATATTATGAAATTTACGAAAGGTTACATAACTATCAAGACTGTCGAGAGAATGGTATGTCTGCCTGATGTACAGCCTACAAATCCCATGAGTTTCTATATTCTTAACTATGTTCTGAATGCCTACTCTTTTATCCATTCGAAATTTTACCTATAATTCAAAGCCAAGTTAAGGTCATAAATTCTTCATATAACATTTCGTGATATCCATATAAAAGTAATAGCTCTCTCCTCTAAATTCTTTGAATCTTGTGTGCACGTGTGCATACATGCATGTTTATGTGTGTACAATTCACTTGATATTTACCAAAACTTCTTATAACACAGTTCTCTGTCCATGTGTACTTGTATTAATGCCCTAACTATACATTCCTCAAGAGCATCATTCTCTAGTATGACTGTAGTTCAAAATTTCAGTAGATATATAAGTACTGCCGAATAGGAAGAAAAGGCATTTGAGGATTTACAGGAGAAAAGATATTTCAATGGAGATATGAAATGATTAGTCAATACAAAAAAAGGGAAAGAAAATGCAGTTATTGAAACAGATTAACTTTTTTTCCTGTAACTTTCAAGAAGCTGGTAAGGACTCTCTGACCATAAATAGATAGAAAATGGAAATAACAAGATGAATGAAAACATTGAAATGTGAATTGGTATCAGGAGAGTAATAGCTTTGTGATTTATTATAAGCTTTCATATGTTTGGGGTCATGTGAGGAAAAAAGAAAAGCTAGATTAGGACTCATGTAGTATGAGTCATAGAAAGTGAGCCAAAGTTGTTACATGCAGTGAAATTTTGTAATGTTTAGGTTAAGGAGGAAGTTGAATCTTGTAGCAGTAGTCACAGCAAGGGCTTGCATGTGGCAAGATGAATGGATTCTGCAGACGAAGATTATTCAGGAAATCTCAGTGTCTGTAGGCACGCTCAACACATAATGTTGAAAAGCCACTAGATGATACCTGTGGCTATTTAAGTCCAAAATAATTAAAATTAAATGAAATTTAAAATCTATTTCCTCAGTTACAATAGCCACCTTTTAAGTGCTCAATAGCCACATGTAGCTAGTGGATACTACATAGGACTGTGTGGACACAGAACATTTCTGTCATTGCAGAAGGTTCTATTACATAGTTCTGACTAAAGTACAAGTAACATATAGTATGATCTAGTGATTAATTGTTTTATTGTTTTATTACTTTTTCTTACAATTTTCAAAGGCAATAATAAATAAATCTTTCTGTATCAAGTCAAACCATTCAAAGCTACATTAATAAAAAGCTACTAATATTACCCCACACTCATATTCCTCTATTCTCCCTCTCCCTTCATCATCCTCATTCCTGGTAAAGAATATTAATCTGATGTGTATTTTCCCCAACATTTTCCATTATCATACAAACATACACAGACAAATATGTATATGTAAAAGAGCTATGTTTTGTTAGTCATTTACAACAATAGGATCACACTATTTATATTTCCCTACAACTTGCTCTTCTCATTTAACAATATAAGACAGACAGCCTTCCAGGTTGATCACTATAGATCTAAATCTTTATTTTTAATAGCTGCATTATGATTCTATAGTATAAATATATCATAATTAATTCATTTATACTATGGTTATTCAAGTTGTTTCTAACTTGAAACTGTTTCAAAAATGATTTTGTACTTTATTGTTATGATCTGAATTGTGTTCCCCAAAATTAACATGTTCAAACTACAACCTCCAATACCTCTGAAGGTGACTCTGTTTAGAGATAAGGCCTTTTAAGTTAAAATGAGGCTGTTAGGGTGAGTGGGCCTAATCCAATCTGACTGGTACGCTTATAAAAAAGAGGATATTTAGACAAACAGAGAGACATCAGGGATGTGCACAGAGGAAAGGCCATCTAAGGACATAGCAAAGAGCAACTATTCTCAAGCCATGGACAGACGCTTCAGAAGAAACCAAACCTGCCAACACTTCGGTCTTGGAATTCCAGCCTCCAGAACTGCGAGAAAATAAATTTCTGTTGTTTAAACCACCCAGTTCATGGTATTTTGTTATGGCAACCCTGGCAAAAAAATACACGTATACATCAGTATTTTTGTTTCTTTAGGCTAGATTCTTAATATTAATTGACAGAATAAATTTACCAAATATTTTGTCTCAATTTAGATTTCCACCGGACACTTTAAGAGCATCCATTTCCCCATATAACAACCAGTAACTGAAATTCTTAATATTACTCTTTGGCAAATATGCTTGTTCTACAGTTCAAATATACCCAGTATTTCCAGCAAAAGTGTGGACTATGTCTCCTAACAATATTCTGTCCATATAATTACCTAAGGAAATTAATGAAAGGATAAAACATAAATGGCTTATGGAGTGCATTAATCTGTTTGTGCTGCTATAACAAAATACTGAAGACTAGGTAAATTATAAATAACAGAAATTTATTTTCTCGCAGCTCTGAAGGCTGAGAAGTCCAAGATCAAGGTGCCAGCAGAATTGGTTGTTTGGTGAGGGCTGCATCCTCCAGAGAGAAACAGTGTGTCCTCATATAGTGGAAGGTAGAAGGACAAACAGGTGAATAGTGCATGAAGCCTTTTTTTATAAGGGCCTGAATCCAATTTACAAGGAAGGAGCTCTGATGGCCTAATCACCTGTTGAAGACCATAACTCTTAATGCTATCACATTGGCAACACCTGGATTTTGGAGGGAACACATTTGAACCACATAATGACTATTCATTAAGCCACTTGTAAGTAATGATGAAACCAGGATTACAATTCCGATTTCTCTGGCTCCAAAATCTACAGTTTACCAATTAGTATGGGTGATAAACTAGATATATAAATAATTTAAATAAATTGCAATAAATTGTTAAAGAGATTTATTGTAAGATATTGACTCATGCAATTAGGGAGACTGAAGAGTCCCATGATCTGTCTGCAAGCTGGAGACCCAGAAAAGCCAGTGGTGTGGTTCAAAGGCCTGAGAGCCAAAGAGAGCCAATGGTGTAGAGTCCAGTTCCAATCTGAAAACCTCAGGACCAGGATCACTGAGAGGAGGAAAAAGTCAACGTTTCAGCTCAGATAGTAGCCAGAGATCCCCCTTCTCCTCCCACTGTCAATTCTGTGCTTTGCCACAACAGAACTCTTGCACAGGCAAGCTCTATCCAAGCTCTGTTAATACCTCCACAAACATCTGATTTCGGAAATTCCTCTGGGAGATAAATGGGAGCCGAATCTTTGCAGTTTCATATTTAAGTATAGAATTCTAAAAATAAAATGGTGCTAAGTTTCAACATGGCTTTTCACACCACTAAGTTTATTTTTTAAGTAAGAGGAAATAACGTGTTTGTTAGCTTGATTGAAAATGAAAATATTTAGATATGTGGTACATGTGCCTCAAATGATACTCTGGCCTACAAAATGTTAAATATATGCCTGGCTGGATTCAAGGATTAATTTTTAATATACTCTTAATTGACTAATCAGCAGTGTTTAGCAGAGTGACTCACTCCCACCTCTTAAAATATTTTCTTCATTTGGTTTCCAGGCTGTCAATATATTCTCCTGACTTTTTTTCTTCCACCTTAGAAGCAACTGCTCAAGTTCCTTTAAGTGAACTTGGACATAGTCCTTAGACTTCTTCTATTTTCTATCTTCACATATTCCCTTGATTATCTTATCTATTTTTTATAGCTTTAAAGGCCATCAATTGCTGATGACTTCCAAATTATATTGTAGCCATGATTCTGGTATCTAGACTCATATATGGGATGACCTACTTGAACACTGAATTTGGCTGTCTAATACTTATTTCAAACATATGATATTCAAACCTGAGCTCTTGACTTTCTTAGGTCATTCTTATGGGTAATCTATGAAGGAAAAATCTTATTTAGCTCACAGTTCTGGAGACTGTAAAGTCCAAGAGCATAGTACTGGCATCTTGTGAGGGCCTTCTTGCTGCATCATAACATGGAGGAGAACTTCACGTGCAAGAGAGCAAGAGCAAAAGCAAGAGAGCCAGAGAGAGCTCGCTTTTATAACAAAGCCACTCCTGTGATAACAAACCCACTCCTGTGATAGTGACATTACTCTGTTCATGAGGTCAGAACCCTCATTAATCCATTAAACCTTTAAGAGAGTAGAGTGATTAATTTTCCAACAAATGAAGTTTTCGGGGACATATTCAAACCATAGCAGTTTTTCTCCTTAAAATCTGTTTGCTCCACAGTCTTTCCCATCTCAATTATTTTGAATTCTTTTTCAGGCAGTCAATAAATCTCCATTTCTTTGGGGTTGGTTACTATTGCTTATTTTGTTCCTTTGGCTGTGCCATGTTTCTCTGATTTTTCTTGATTATTATGGTTTTGAATTGGTATCTGTGCATTTGAAGAATAGGGAATTTTTCAGTCTTTGTAGACTGGCTTTCTCTGGGAAAGCTTTTTATCAGTGAGCCCACCCAGAGATCCTGGGAAGGCTGCATAGTGCACACCTGTGGCAGGCTTGCTGCTGGAGCTTACAGGCAGGCTAGCCTGGTGACTGGGTCAGCAGGTGGGTGGGCCTTTCAACTGGCTCTGTAGGAGCCAGCCTAAGGCCTGAGTTCAGAGGGGCTGACTTGATGCTCTGAGGAACATTGGGCCTGAATCCACAGGTGCTGGCCTAGTGTTGGGGCAGGCCTGGAGTCTGAGTCTTTAGGGGTAGACCTGCATCCTGGGTTGACAGGGGCTTTCCTGGGTCCTGGGTCTTCAGGGATGGTCCTGGAAGTTTAGTCTGTGGAGGCTGGCATGGCAGTGGGGTTTACTGAAGTGGGCCAGATCCTGAGTCTGCTGGAACAGACCTAGACATTGGATCCACTGGAGCCTGGGCCCATGGGAGCCAATATGAGGTCTGGGATTATGAGTGTTGGCCTGGTTCCTAGAGCCAGGGGCCTGGCCTGGAGCCTGGGGTTATGGGGACCAGTCTGGAGCCAGACATGTGGAGACTAGCCTGAAACTGGGTTATACGTACTGGCCAGGTTTCATGAGGGCTGACCTGGCTCTGGGGTTGTGGGGTCAGCCTGAAACCTGGGTAGACAGGGACAGTCCTAGATCCTGGGTTCATGAGGGACAGCTCAGTGCTGGTATATACTGGGACAGGCCTGGACCCTAGCTCTGCAGAATTAGGGCTAGACCCTGGGTATAATACTGGAGGATGGGGCCACAGGGACCAGCCTGGCACTAGGTGGGCTTGGAGCTTATACGTGTAAGTGTGGACTTGGAAGCCAAAAGTTTCAACCTGGTTCTAGGGCAGGACTGAAGCCCAGGGCTATATAAGCTGACCTCACCTTGTCCTGATCTGGAACCTGGAGTGAACCTAGAGCCTAGAGCAACAGGGGCTGATCTGATGCTAGGCAAGTTTGGAGCCAATATACACAGGCTGTGAGTAAGACTGCAGGTGTTTGCCTTGTGCTGGGGGTAGTCTGGAGTCTGGGGCCACTGGGGTAGGCCTAGTGGTAAGGCAGGCCTTGAGGCTGAGTCCACAAGTGCCAGTCTGGAGTCTAGGGCTATGGAGGATTTACTGGGATGGGACAATTTTTGGGTCAGAGGTCACTTTCCTCTCCTTCACCCTATGGAGAGGGTATCTTTCCATGCTGTGCTGCCTGGGATTACG
Source organism: Propithecus perrieri (assembly GCA_963574695.1). NCBI lineage: Eukaryota > Metazoa > Chordata > Mammalia > Primates > Indriidae > Propithecus > Propithecus perrieri. The sequence goes on along the minus strand of CAUYRB010085736.1, from coordinate 64,622 downwards.
GGAGGGGTGGCAGTAGGTTACGTAAAACTATCTTTCCTACTCCCTTCAATGTGTCCTTTACTATTTCTGTGCTATACACAAGTGCTGTGATCTCTCACCTGGTTTTCTTAGCACTTAGCTCTTTCATCCATGGATAATTGTTCACATTGATTCTGCACAGAGATGAGCACTAGCAAGCCCTATTCCACCATCTTGCTGATGCCCAGCCTCCTCCCATATATACCTTCATTCTTACAGTTACTCAGGCTCCTCTCTTTCTTTCAAACCCAACATCAGATTCTTCAGCAAATCCTGTCAGTTCTACTTGTAAAATGTATCCAAAATCTGACCATTTGTTACGATTGTGATAATCTATCCTAAATCATGTTGCTTTCACCTGGATTGCAGCAACATTTTTCTAGTTAATTTTCCTGCTTCTGCCCTAGATATCTTCAGTATTTTCAACATGTTATCCAGAATGCCCCTGTTAACACATTGGTGGTATCAGTTTACTACATTGCTTGAAACACTGCAATGTTTTTCAGTCTCTCACAGAGTATAAGCTAAAGCCCTAACTTAATCTAAGAGGCCCTCAACAATCTGGACAGCCTACTTCCTTCTCCACTGACTCTCCACTTTCCTCTTCTACTACTTTTCCCACACCCACTCTGCCCTGGCCACCCTGGTTCCCTTGCATTTCTTCAGATATGAAAAGGCAGGTATGCAAATTGCCTGCCTTGCAGCCTTTGCACTTTCTATTCCTTTTGCTCAGATTAGTCTTTTCCAGATGGGTTTTCCATTTACTTATCTCTTTATTGTCTTATCCCAAATGTTACTAGAGTGAACATTCTGCTGTACCACCGAGAACTCCTTTAATGATTAAGACAATCATTCTTCCAGGAAGTTTTGACATCTGAGGCCATCTCTAGGAAATGGTCTTCACCAAAAGGAGCTCCCCTGGCCAGGGTTATAACCCCTACCTGAGGACAGTCCACACCCAATGGCTTGGATTACTCGGGAGTATGAAGGTTCATTCTTCTTCCAGGTTATAACTCTGAAGAATCCTTCCAGTTACAGATTCCCTATAGAATCAGCTGAGGTCTCTCTTGCAACTTCAGTGTAGTTCAACATTTCCTGCTGCCTATTCCTGCCACCTTCATTCCACATAGGTACATCTGCCTGTGGCATATCTCCTCTTTCCCTCTCTTCATACAAACCTCTATCTCAGATTCTATTTCCAAGAAACCTAGTCTAAGGGATATAATACCAGGAATGGTCCTAGAAAGCAGACTCTAAAATGGGACATTGAAACTAGGTTACCCATCCCTTACCCACCTCCAGCCAGCTGGGCAATTAGGACCCCTGTTACTAGTGGTAGGTGTATTATTGATAGTCCTGGATTGTAGTAGCAGCATAATTTTTAAAATTTGCACTAACAGTGACCTGAGATGGGATACTAGTTAGACACAATGCATAGGTGGAGTAAATCTCAATGTTTGATGGTTGCAGGAAAAGTGGAAATAATAAGGGCTACAGCACTGACAGCTGTTGCTCAGCACTATCAAATCACAAGAGAAAGACAATGGAAGGACAACAGTGATTAATCACCAATTAATGTAAAGTGTAAAAGCCAAAGGGCCCTCTTGGCTGCATCAAAGTAGACTTTTATCTCCTGCAGTGGCAATGAGTGTTGAGAAAGTGATGATCAGGTACAGGAATTAATTATAAGGAAAGCAGAGTCCCAGAGAAGTTTGAATTTTCAATCTTGGCAAATCTTCTACAACATAGTCAAGGTCCTTACTGGGAAGGAGTGGGACCCTGAGACTAAGAGGAGGGATACCTGGATTGACACATCAAAAAAAATCTGACTCCTTACATTCCCCTGGACCCTTTGGGCTAGCAGAGTGTCATTCTTCCCTTTTAAAGGTTAGCAATCCCCCTTACAAGAAGACAGTGCTGAGGCCCCTGCCTTATAAGATAACATGCACCTTAATAGGATTTATATTCACTTCTCCTCCTGGACTAACTATAATCTACCTACCGTATCTAGCCAGGGAAGTTCTGGACCTGCTAATGGAAGAAAGAGAAGGAGCCATATACCAAAAGATGTGCAGAACCTAGCCAATATGTCATTGAAGGTGTCAGAAAAGCATAAATGTACATACGTATGTATACACACACATATACATATACATACATACATGCACACACACACATATACATATATGAATGAATGGATTCTAAGAGTGCTGGATCAGAGGAAGGTGGAACATAAGGCTGTATAAAGGGGAAGTATCAAAGGGAAGTCTTTTCCTATTATACAAAATTCAATACCATGAAAGATGGTATTAATATTTTCTAGGATGACCCTTGGAAGCTTTGGATATAGTGTTTTCCCATGAAAAATGGCAGAGAAAGGCAACAAAAGACTCAAAGAAGATGATATGTTAGAATGAATAATACAGAAGGCTGGAAAATCAATCAGACTTTGGAAGTGTCCAGAAATCTTTCCATGTACTAAAATTAAAAGGAATCCTCTAGTGAAAGGGATTTAATCACTGAAACTGTTACTTATAGTCAAGAATTGATAATAGAAAATGCAGTTACAGACCTAGTTTTCCTCAAAGCATAAGCATCCCCTCAAAGAATAGGAATGATAAGATCCCAAAATAATAGAAGCCAGTTGCCAGCATTTAATTATGAGAATCAAAGTAGGTATAATATCATAATGAAAGTCAAGGTCAGAGTGGTTGCCAGGAGATCCTGACATGCAGAGGCCTATGGAAATAGTTAATAGAACACAGTGTTCTTAGAGCCAAAATAAATGAGCAGCCAATGTGAGTATTGCTCAACTTAAACAATCGGAAGAGTCAAGAGTAATCATTAGGAGGCTGATGGTAGCCAAACCAAAATGGCAGCCATCTACAAGCCAGGAAAAGAGGTTTTAACAAAATCCAACCCTATTAGTACATTTATCTCTGACTTGAGCCTCCAGAATTCTGAGAAAATAAATTTCTATTGTTTAAGCCACCCAGTCTGTGGTATTTCATTATAGCAGCTTGAGCAGACTAATACACCAACCATTAAAATAAATAAAACCAATATCGCACCCTAGAGGAAATGGCAGGCATTGTTGTCAGTTTAAATACAGAAGGGATTCAGGGATGGTGGACCCCATCATATCTTATTTAAGAGACACTGTACAAACCAAATGGATCTTGGCAGACAACAGTGTACTGATACAAACTGAGCTAAGTAGTAACTCTAGTTACAGCTACTCTGCCCATTATGGTAACTTTGCTGGAACAAATTAACATAGCTCAAACTACATAGTATGTAGCAACTGATTTAGTGAAAATATTTTTTCCATTCCTATTTGGAAAGAAAAACAGAAACAGTTTGTATTCATGTAGGATAAATGACTGTAAGCATTTACTGACTTCTTACCAGGCCCATGTTAACCTTTCATACTCTGTCATAAATAGTCCAAAGGGAAACGAACTCTCTTAACATTCCTCAGAGCATTGCATGGATCCACTACATTGATAACATCATGTTAATTAGACAAGATGAGCAAGAAGTGGCAAGGATATTTGGAAGCCTTGGTAAGACATATGAACTCTAGAAGATGGGCAAAAAAAACCCTACAAAGATTCAAGGCCCTGCCATATCAGTGAAGTTTCCAGGATTCTAGTAGTCTGGAACCTGCCTGGCCATCTCTCTAAAATAAAGGACAAATTATTGTCTCTTGTACCTAGTCACTAAGAAGGAAGGTAGGTTTCCTTGGGTGATAGAGACAGCACATTCCAGGTCCAGCTTATTTATGAAGTGAGTGACACAAAAGGTTACCAGAACAACAAAGGGATTTGCAGCATGTTTAGGAAGTTATACAAGAAGCCCTGCTACGTGAGCAAATACATCTCAACAGACTCACAGTACTAGAGTAGGGTTTCTCAACCTCACTACTATTGACATTTTGGGTTGGATAATCCTTTGCTACATGGGAGGACTGTCCTGTGCCTTGTAGAATATTTAACGGATGTCACAAGATACCAGTAGCAAACCCACTTCCCACTTGTGACAACCAAAAATCTCTCCAGACATTGACAAATGTGCTTTGGAGGGCAAAATCACCTCAGGTTGAAAACCACTGTATTATAGTTTTCTACAGTGAGAAAAGATGCCTTGTAAAGTTAATGGAAAGCCTTAATAAGAGAATCATAACACAGATCCATAGGGAGCAAAGCAATGCCATCTATAGAAGAAAAATATACCATTTGAAAATAGCTATTTTCAGGCTACTGAGCCCTGGTAGAATTAGGATATCAGACCAAAGGACAACAAGTGACCATGTGACCAGATCTACCTTTCATGAGATGGGTTCTGTAAGACACACCAAGTCATAAATTTTGGTGGGCTTAACAGAAATCCGTTGTTATTGGGAGTGTTATTAATACATCTGAGATTTGGCCAAGTATGGACACAAATAAGCTACATAATCAAATGGCCTAGTCACCAATGCTTCTCCCTTAGCTGACATTAATAGCCAGGTGGTGAAGGAGGAAAAAGGCCAAGCTAAGCTCGCAGGTGACTCAGGTAGATAGGAAGGTGCAAACCAAAACTAAACAACTGCTGTCTCATCTCCCTGCTTAGGAGAGGAACTGAAAGGCAGCAATGAAGGGGAAAATCCTTCCAGTGAGTGGAGCTGTGGTAATTGCACCTGGTTATCCACTTTGTGTGAAAAGAGAAATGACCCTAAGTAAGAATAAAATTTATCTATGAGTAGCTGCAAATAAATTGGCTGGATGCTCTGGGTCCTGGACCCAGATGATTAGAAGAGTAGGGACAAAGAGCTCTGGGGAAGAAAATGAATGAACTTGTTGATTTGTATCATACATTAACAGCCAGTAATGAACATCCACCATGGAAGAGGCTCTAAGCAACCAATGGGCATAAACACTTGACAAGTTGATACCAACCCAGCTTCTGCCAGGAGATCCTCAATGCTACCCCTAGGACTGAAGTAGCCATGGTAGCCAGGTTGAAGGCTATCCATGGGCCTGACAGCATGACCTTCCACTCACTGAGACAGATGTAATCACTGGTTCTGCCAGATGTTCCAGCTGCCAGCAACAAAAATCAACTGACTTCTCTATGCAGTACAATCCCCTCAGAAGACCAAACAGCTATTTGTTGGCAAGTTGACTTCACCGGACTATCTCCACCCTGGAGAGGACAGCCATTCGCTTTGTCTCGAATCAACATATATCCTAAGTATGAACTTACCTTTCCCGGCTGAGGGCTTTGGCCAGTGCCACTATCCTAGGATTTATAGAATATTTGATCTATTGGCCCAGAATGCCATATAACATTATATTGGACCAATGGACTCAATTTATAGAACGGGAGGCATAGCAGTGGACCTATGAGCATGGAATCTACCCAGAATTTGTCAGCTTGCAGATAAAAGCCATCCTCAGGATACAGTATACATCCTGAATATTTTTTTAAAATGATATCGTTCTTGTGTCCCTAAGGTAGAGTACATGGATCTGAGAATTATGGGATGAGAGTAGACGTAACCTCACATACCATCTTTCTCAATGTCCCACTTGGGGAATTTTTGCTTTCCTATTTCTACAACATTAGACTCTGTGTGGACTAGATGTTCTGATTTCCAAAGGGAAATACTTCTGCTGCCTTTTTATCACTTCAGTTTCTTTATGCCAAAAGACCAGCAGGCAAGGAAAAAAGTTACCAACCAGGTGGGATCAAGTGACCCTAATCGTCAGGAGCAGATGTGAACATTGTTACATGTTAATAATTCAATCAAGCAATAATACGCTCAGCACCCAGGAGATCTGGTGGTATGTTTATTGATACTTGCCTGCTCAATTTTAATAGTCAATAGCAAGGGCAGCAGCTGCATCCTGAGAAGGGTGCGATGACCAGGGGCTTAGAACTTTCCATGATAAGAGTCTGCATCGCCTCAACAGATAAGCCAACTACACAAGCATAAGTGTTAGCAAGATGATCAATTCATCCCAATTTTCCAGTTTTAGCACTAAAATCTCATATCCTGAGAAACTCCATAGTCCCAGGCAAACTGGTTTGGTTTAACCAACACTATCCCAGTTTTAAAAGTAAAAGTCCCAAATACCAGGATGGTCACCTGGGTGCTAATCTAGATGAGGGAAACCTAGAAGGGGCAGCAGAATAGGGAGAGGATGAATAACAGTTGCAATTTTGAAACCAGCAACACTGACAGGGCTGTAGTTTGTTTCACTGAACTTCTTGTAAGTTTCCCAAAGAAAAAAATGTAATTAGAACCCTGGTGCATGCCCAGATGGAGTGAATGCACTAAACTTACTTACCATTCATGTGGTACAGGAGGTGGGAGGACTATAATGAAAGCTCTAGCACATTGCCCAGACTTCTCCTTCAAGATAGAGAAATCATTCCATTGGCTGACAGGTCACGGCTTAGTCCTTGATCAGAAATGACCCTCAGCCAAAAAGATCAGTCTCAGCCAAAATAATGTCCTCTGTCTAGGGCAAACACACATTCAATATCTGATTCTTGAAAGGGAAACAACAGGCCAGCCTTCTTGCCTTGTTTTAGAATAAATCTGAAGGGTCATCTCAGCTTCAGAGCTCCCCAAGGATTAGCTGAGTTCTCTGTGCAACTGTGTGGCAATCCACTTCTCCCTCTGCAGTATTGTTTCCCACTCACCCACATGAAGTGTTCTAAGGGACACTTGTTAATAAAATTCCTGCATGCATTTCTTTCCCATCAAAGTCATTTTCCAGAGAACCTGATCTAATATAATTACCTTTTCAGTGAGGTCTTCCCTGGACATGTTACTTAAAATTCTAATCCTTCACCACCATTCCCTATACTCCTTATCTCTATTCTCTGTTTGGCTTTTTTTGTTTTTTGTTTTCTTTTTTTGCATTTATAACCATCTACAGTTCTATATACTTTTCATATTTATCTTGTTTATCATCTGTGTGAATTCCTACCACCACACAAACACTAGAACTTAAGCTCTATGAGTGCATGTACATTTTGTTTATTGCTGAAACTCCCTTGCCAGGCACATAATAGGAGATTAATTATGAGACAAATAAATTCCTGCAATTCTAGAGTTAATATTTCATACTTGAAATCACGTAGGAAGGAGAATTATGCAATTCTAAGAAACAGCAAAGAGTTCTTGAATGTCATATATCTATTGTTCACCCGCCATTCACCAGTTATGTCAATAAACAAAATTTGCTTCTATGTGCTACTGGCTCAAAACTTTAAAACCGAAGAGAAGAACCAAGAGGGCACAGTCACTGGAAAGTGTACCAACCGGTAGTAGAAGAGCAAACCAACCAGCAGTAGATTTCTCTTAGAAATTTGAGAGGTAAAGAATCACCCAATGAGTGATGGAAGATGTGAAGCACTCTGGAAGACGTACATATCAGGTTCCTTCTTAACGAATGGGTACTACGGAAAAAAAGTCATCTGTGAAGGAGCAAGACATTCCTAATGAGGAAAAAAAAGCATGAGTGAAAACTAAGATGGTACTCCTAATCTAGGAAAGAGGTAAAACCCAGCTAAAATAGAGAATGTTATAAGAAGTACAGGCATACTTCATTTTATTGCACTTTTTATAAATTGATGGTTTGTGACAACCCTACCTCAATCAGGTCTATCGGTGCCATTTTTCCAACAGCGTGTTCTCACTTCGTGTCTTTGTGTCACACTTTGATCATTCTTGTAATATTTTAAATTTTGCATTATTATTTTATGTTATGGTGATATGATCAGTGATCTTTGATGTTATTATTGTAATTATTTTGGCATGCTATGAATCACGCCCACATAAGACAGCAAATTTAATCAACAAATGTTGTGCATGTTTTGGCTGTTCTACTGACCAGCTGTTCCCCCATCTCTCTCTTCTTCTCTTCGGGCCTTCCTATTCCCTGAGGCACAACAATATTGAAATTATGTCAGTTAATAACCCTAGAATGACCTCTAAGTGTTCAAGTGAAAGAAAGAGTCGCACTTGTCTCACTTCAAATTAAAAGCTAGAAACTATTAAGCTTAGTGAAGAAGGCATGTTTAAAGCCAAGATTGGCCAAAATATAAGTCTCTTGTGCCAAACACTTAGCCAAGTTGTGAATGCTAAGGAAAAGTTCTCGAAAAAAATTAAAAGGGCTACTCCAGAACACACAAATGATAAGAAAGTGAAATAGCCTTATTGCTGATATGGAGAAAGTTTAAGACAGAAGATCAAACCAGCCAACATTTCATTAAGAAAAAGCCTAAAATCCAGAACAAGGTCCTAACTCTCTTCAATTCTATGAAACTGAGAAATATGAGGAAGCTGAAGAAGAAAAGTTTGAAGCTAGTAGAGGTTGGTACATCAGGAAAGAAGCCCTCTCATAATTTAAAAGTACAACGTCAAGCAGTAAGTGCTAATCTAGAAACTTCAGCAAGTTATCCAGAAGATTCAGCTAAGATACAAGATAAGTGATGAAGGTGGCTACACTAAACAAAAAATTTTCAATATAAATGCAACAGTGTCACATTGAAAGAAGTTACTATCTGGGACTTCCATAACTATAGAGGAGAAGTTAATGCCTAGCTTCAAAGCTTCAAAAGAAAGGCTGATTCTCTTGTTAGAGGCTAGTGCATCTGGTGACTTTACATGGAAACCAATGCTCATTTATTTATCATTCTGAAAATCCTAGGGCCCTTAAGAATTATGATAAATGTGTTCTGCCTATACTCTATAAATGGAAAACCAAAGCCTGGATAATAGTACATGTGCTAACAGCATGGTTTACTGAATGTTTTAAGCCCACTGTAGAGATCTGCTGCTCAGAAAAAAAAAAAAATCCCTGTCAAAATACTCCTGCTTATTGACAATGCACCTGGTCATAGAAGAGCTCTGATAGGAAGGTACAAGGAAATTAATGTTGCTTTCATCCTTGCTAAACATCTGTTCTGCAGTCCATGGATCAAGGACTAATTTCTACTTTCAAGTTTTAGTATTTGAGAAATACATTTCATAAAGCAATAGCTGCCATAGATAGTGATTCCTGTGATGAATCTGGGCAAAGTAAATTGAAAACCTTCTGAAAAGGATTCACCATTGTAGATGCCATTAAGAACATTCCTCCCTTCATGGGAGGAAGTAAAAATATCAACATTAACAGTATTTTGGAAGAAGGTGATTTCAACACTCATGGATGACTTTGAGGAGTTCAATATTTAAGCAGAGAAGTTAATTGTAGCTGTGGTAGAAACAGCAATGAAACTAGAATTAGAAGTGGAGCCTGAAGCTGTGACTGTATTACTGTAACATCATGATAAACTTTAAGGGAGGAGAATTTGCTTCTTGTGGATGAGCAAAGAAAGTAGTTTCTTGGGCTGGAATGTACTTCTGGTTAAGATGCTGTGAACACTGCACTGTTTGTTGACATGACAACAAACGATTAGAATATTCCATAAATGTAGTTGACAAAACAGTGACACGGTTTGAGAGGATTGACTCCAATTTTGAAAGAAGTCCTACTGTGGGTAAAATGCTATAAAACAGCACCACATGCTACAGAGAAATCTTTTGTGAAAGGAAGAGTGAATGTGGCAAACTTCATTTTTGTTTTATTTTAAGAAATTGGTGCAGATACCCTAACATTCAGCAATCACCAACCTCATCAGTCATTAGCCACCAATATCAAGGCAAGACCCTCCACCAGCAGAATTGTTATAACTCACTGATGATTGAGATGATTGTTAGCATTTTCAGCAATAAACTATTTTTAATTAAGCTATGTATGTTGCTCTTTTAGACAAAATGCTATTGTACACTTAATAGACTACAATATAGTGTAAACATAACTTTTATATGCTCTGGGGGACCACAAAATTTGTGTGACTCAACTTTATTGTGATATCTACTTTATTGCCGTGTTCTGGAGCCAAACCCACAATATCTGTGAGATATGCCTATATTGGGAAATGTATTTAGATGGTTGGGTAGTGCTAACTTCGTTAGTGAGCATATGGCAGTGGCAGTAATACATATGAAGCCACTTGTTTTTTCAGCAAGGAAAGAGTGATAATAAAACTTGGGTTTGAGGGAATTTTTCTTGGCACAATCAGACAGGTTGGACTGGAATAGGGAGCAGACTAGAATCAGGAAACCTAAGTAAGAGGCTGTTTCAAAAATCACAACTGAAGTTACTGAGGAATAAGATTGCAGCAGTTAGGAATGAAAATGTGTTGAAGAGAGATGTATAAAAAAAGTCTTAAAAGAGACTGGGACTGGAAGAGGTACCCTGGGAAACAATTGTGACTCCCATCTAATAATCATCATATATAATTATATCATAATCCATCGAGAAGGGTATGTAGACCAAGCAAATGTATAAATCAACTCTAATGAATAAAAATACATATTTGTATTACCTATTAAGACATGAGAGCTGCTTAACATTGGCAATGTAAACTTATTGCACCATCTGAATGTACTAACTTCAAACAGCAAATTTTGCTTCATTCCCTCAAAATCAAAAGATTGCTCTTAGAAAGCCCCAAAAGGCATGAACTCTGGAGGAAATATCATGCTTGGAGCTCCCAGAAGTGCACATTTGAGTACCATTAGCAAAGAAGGGATGGTTTGTCTCAAATTTCATGAGACTACACAGGGATAAAGGCAATTGCTAAGGCAGCTATGACTCAAATCTCCCAGGGACTCAATGCCTGAAATCAACACCTCCTATAAGAAAAGGAAACAAAATAAAAAATTCTACAGATAACAGCCTGTTTTGACAATTGAATTATCAAAGAAGTTTTGACATTTTCTACAGTATATAACATGAACTTTCCACTTTTCTGTTGTAACCAGCAATGTTTGGTCATCATATTTATGAAATTAGTATGTTATTTAATAACCTAATTATTATTCAATGAGCCATTGAGTCCACACATTGAAGTCAGCCATATGTAACAGCAAGGGAAATACAGCTTGATGACTGTAGAAATGCAAGCAATGTTGGCAAAAGAGACATCTCCTAAAATATAGGTTGAAATCTGGTTATTAAAACAGGTGGCAAATAATTGCATGTCAACTCAAGCTATGTGTTTCATCATAAATTTATAACAATGATTACTCAAATTTTTTAAAGGCTAATGTCCCCTTCTGAAGATTCCACAGAGACCCTAACCAAAAATAGCAAAAGAATAATTGTTCACATTGTCCAGGATTATGGTATTTTAGTGACTTTTGGAGCTTAACGGTTCACTCTCTGCATTCAATGTCAAGTCAATTTTGCTGTAATGCCCAAAAAAAAAAAAAGCCTCAAAGTTCTGAAAAGTCATTTTCAATGATTATTCTAAAAAACCACATTACTCCACACAAACTCTCTTGCTTTTTGTACACGTGCTTGGGTTTGTGTGTCTGTGCGTGCATGTGTGCACATACAGGGCAATTTCTCTCTTAGCTGGCTAACATGTATATATCTAACATGATGTCAGCACTTTGGATAGCTTTATGTTTCTTGTTTTTGAGAACAAACAAAATTCATGCCCATAGCATTTAATTTAGTTTCCTTTTTCTGTTATCATCTTCTATCAATTTTGCCTCACTGTAAAGCAGGGTTTAACAATTGAAAGGGAGCACACTGCCATCATTTTTAAGGCTGAGAACAAAATAACGTGTGAATGTTGGACTAATAGTTGCAACCATATAAATTGACACTATTTGGAACTAAAATTGGGCTTTCCATTGATTTTTTTGTGTGTGTGTGACTGTAAAATTTTTAGGAGAGAAAATCTAACCATGCTGTCACTCAGCACAAGAAAGGAAAGGGCTCCAGGTCTTTATCAATTTGTCAGCAAGAAATAATTTTTGAATATTTCCTATGGCTTGTGCTGTGTGACATACTGTGGAGGACTTTATCACCATTCTAGTGGAATTACTATTTCAATTTTCATCATTTCTTTAGGTACAGAAAGCTATAACATTAAGTGAAACAGCATGAAATAACAGCTGTATTAGCAACTCTAACTCATTAGTGGTAACATGTCCCAGGCACCCATGGGAGAAGGCTGAGAAATAAACCTTTCTTTTCTCTCTGCCTCTCCCCAGCCTCCCTCTCCATAACACAGACATACTGGAGTTTTATTTCAAGGATATTTTAATCACTGATAAAAAATAACATAATAATCTCACAAAATTGATATGATTGGTTACAACAGAAAAGTGGAAGTTCATTTTATACAATGCAGAAAATGTACACTTGTACTCCTAAAAGAGTTGGTCAGCTTTAGTTAGGAATCTAGTTGGAAAGCTTTTGTAAAACACATATCCTCTCAACACCAGGGTATGTCCCTGTTAAAAAGCTATGGGACATATTTACACTTGCATGCAAATTATATGATGTACCCTGTTAGTTAACTGCTGCCATGGAACACGCAAGAATCCTGTATATTCGGGGTACTATGCATATTCAATTTTTATATAAAAGCAATAGGCAAAAGGAGATTAAATATTGTGCTAAGTGTTGCTTTCGGAGTGGACTTTGTGCTCATGAGTGAGCATTAGGCTGTGCAAATCTCCTTCCTTTGGCCCTTTGCATTGTAAAAGCAACACCACATGATTTGCACAAATCCTTGCATACCTGCCATTCCACTTCTTTATACTATCATAATATGGCTTTGGAGGAATGAAATCCAGGAAGTTTTGACTATGTTTATGTTACCTTCAGCCTAATATTTTTAATGTGAAAAGGTAAACAAAGTAGGAATATGTATTTAATCTGGCAGCCTATTTTCTTGTCATATGAATATGCAAAAACCCACCTGTTCAAACTTTGCACATGATCCCAAAAGAAGAACAGCACTGATAGGTTGATGGACTGAATGAATTCTAGCATTTTCTGGTTAAGCACATTCACAAATCTCAGAATGCACATTGAAAGATTTACCTGCTGCCACAGGCAACCAACTCTGTTTATAAGGAAAGTATTGATTGACAGCCTACCGAGTGCTTTACATTTCATGTAAATCAAAAATTATGCAACATGATCTTTGCCCTCAAGACTGTAGATTTCCAAGAAGTATATGATACCCGTTGGGGTAGTTGAAAGGTATGGAACATATTTAGGTGTAATTACTATTTTTACTTTTCAGGAAAACCCAAATTACATGCCGTTTCAAAGAACAGTGGTTTTTATTCCCTTGGCACCAAATCAACAGAAGTCCCTCCAGCACAGCAGCAGTTGCTTAATGGCCCTAAAGAGTTAACGTACTGCCTAAATTGAATACAGGTCAGTGTCTACACTAAGTGGGCCCTCAATTAGTGTTGACTAATTGATTTTTCACAGTCAATAAAAGTTCAATTTATAGAGATGGAGCCTATGAGACTAAAATCAATAATTTAAGAAAATTGTGTGTTGAATTCTATATTTGTAGCAATGCAATATGTAGAAATATAAAAACTATATGTACTTGTTTCCATTGTTTAAAATAAGATGTTTTCTAGTTCACTGACACTAAGAGATGCCCAATAATTTTAAGTAATAATGTAAGCATTGGGAGACCATAACATTTGAATAGCTTAATATAAATATTCTGATTGTGATGCAAGAGTGATTATGAAGCATTTGAAGAGCCAAATATCTGAAAATAAGATGTAAGCATTGTTGATTAGTAATAATAATTTCCAATCACAATAATAGAGATTGCCTATTAGTGAGAAACATTCAATATGAATTGCTCATTGTAGATCATCTTCGATGTACAGATTTTGACAACTTTCTACAGTATGTTATGCTACTCCTTAAGGCAGATAAGCCTGTTTTTGAAGATGTGCCAGAAGTGGCCATTTCATTTGAAAGCATAATGAATTTCCTCTGTAGCTTCCATCAGGGCTGTATGGCTCTACCCCTTTATCAGGTGACAGATGAGAAAGCATCCCCTTAGTCAAAGCAGACTTTCAGCGTGAGGGAATGGGCCGTCGGGTACTTCAACAGAGCACTGTTCCTGCGTCCTACGTCCAAACCAGAGCTGCGCTCTCTATTTGAAAACTTTGAGCGAATAAACTGACGAGTATCTAAAACCCCAAGATGGGAAGTAAAATTAGTTCAGAGAGCAAGGAGTCAGCCAAAAGATCAAAAGAACTGGAGAAAAAGCTTCAGGAGGATGCTGAGCGAGATGCAAGAACTGTAAAGTTGCTCCTATTAGGTAATATTTTTCCCCTATTGCTTTCAAAACCCTGATTTTTCTTTAGTTGTGATGTATTTAGTTTCTCAAACTTTAATTTCTGAAATATATTAAAATATGGGAGATTTATTATGAAAATGTATTTGGAAACTTAAGCAGACTTTATTTGAGCTCTATAAATATTTAATATTTTTTGGTTTGGTATTTTATTACATGTTTTTTGTTAGGCAAAGAGATACATAGTAGATAACTCAATTTCCCTGTCAATAATATGATTTACTATTATATAAAAAATCATATACATTTATTATTTTATTGCACCCTAATCATTTTCTGAATGTCAGCTTTTCAATACTGAAAACGATGCTTTAATTACACGTTATAAAGTTCTACATTACTTTGTTTGAACAGAAGTATATTGGGTTGTTTAATATCAAATGTAATATGTTATTTATTTACCTATGCTTTTAAAATCAATTAGTCTCAAGTTATTTAGAGAATAGTAAGTACTTTAAATTATATTAATATTATTTAGGTTCCTGAATATCACCTGTGATATTGTCTGTACACTTGAGAAATACTCCATCTAAAGCCTTTTAGAGCATTTCTATATTCATTCAGGTCAGGAATGACATCTCTTCTACTTTTTTCATTCCCTCAAATCTCAGCAAAATATTTTACCATGACCATAAGTTTAATAAATGTTTAATTAATCGAAAGAATGAAAATAATTTTTACCACACATTTTCCATAAAACATAAAATATTTAACATGTAGTGGTCACTGAAACAGAATTATGTTTTTGGAGTAAAAACTAAAGACCTATTATAAAGCAGAATACAAAACAAGAGCTTTAAATTAATCTGAGTTGTATGCTCTCTCTGATTTTGTCTATACACAAAAGGATTTGATTGTGTTTCAGAATTGTGAATCTCTCACACAACAAATTTCATTTCTTAGTGTTCCCTTACTGTGTCTAATTTGCTCCCGTTGGCAAGAGGGTTTCAAAAGCCAACTGTGGGATTGCCACACTTGCTCCTCAAAGGAAAGGAAATGTCCTCTCCCTTTACAAACAAGTTCTGTGGCTGGACACATGCCCACAGGACTTGCCAGTAACCACCTAGAGGTTGGTGTTTAGGAAGATGTTGGAATAAGTGCTTATGACGCCGTGCAATATACTTGCCCTAACACTTCAGAGAATGCTCTGGGGCTCTATATGGACATAGAAAAAACAAACAAAAGGTGAGAGAGAAAGCCAAGCATTCACACAAATGCATTTTATACTCCTCTTGTCCTAAGAATAATGGTATAAGAATAGTGATAAAATACAACGAAAATCCCTGTGTTTGAATAAAATTTCAATAAGATAGACATATGTTTTCTATATACCAATTTTTAAAATATTTCTCTTATTATTTTATAAAAATAGAAATGGAAAGCCAAAAAAATGAAAGGATTGATACTAAAACTTAGACAAAGACAAATGCTATTAAACATGCCAAAAAGCAATGACTCTTAGACATATTAGAGCAGCTGGTCAACTGGAGATCCACTTGTGAAAGAATAAGAAAGAATGCTGGTTCCCAGGGGCTGGGGCAGTTAGGAGGTAGAAGGGGAGGAGGAAATATTGGTCAAAGGATACATAATCACAGTTAGGAGGAATAAATTTCAGGAGACCTATTGTATAGCAAGGTGACTATAGTTAAGGATGATACATTGTATTCTTGAAAAATGTAAAGACAGTAGATATTAATGCTTTTACCATGAAAGTGATAACTGCATGGTAATGCTTTGTTAATTAGCCATATTTAACCATTCCACAACGTATATATACTTCAAAACATAATGTAGTATGCAATAAAAACATGCAATGCTATCTGTCAATTTAAAAAACAAATTTTAAAAATTTTGAAAAAGAATCTGTGATGATTGAAAACATATCAATGAAAATTCCGTCAAAAGGTACAGTATAATGATGGAGAAATGGATAAATGTTTAAAATTTTGGACTGAGAATCAGTAGATTACTGATATATGGAATCAGAAAAGTTCACAGTTTCACACAGAGCTATTGATTTGGGCCCAACTCATTATGTAAAATGATATCAAATAAAAAAAACATATCAATTATTTTTAGATTTCAGTGGTAAGTTAGAGTGAGAAGAGAGAGTAATATTTGTTCCAGAGGTATAAAAGAATCATTAATGGTACTAGTATACCTTTAGCTTTTCCAAGACTATCATAATTTTATAAATTCATTTTCATCGTTACCATATCATATGCTTGGATTTATGTGCACCAAACTTCTCAATCATATTTTATTTATACAAAATAAATCAAATTCTCTAAAGTTTTTCTTATTTTAATTATATTCCAAACATTTGACTGAGTCTTCCCTCCTGGACTCTTTTTGAGTTCTATGTATAACGTTTCAATTATCAAAGTCAAAATGACAAAGTCTTGCAACAGCTCTGCTTCATTCTCATTTTTAATTAAATTCAAATAGCTTTTATATTCAATTTGGCCTCGTTGAGACATCATAAAAGTGTTCAGTAGAACTAAACTAACACTTCCCATTCTCTCACCCTTAAATCTCCTCACCAATGAAATCTACTTAATTTTTCCTATCATCAAAACAATATTTTTATCCATCAGTGTGATCTGAACAAGTTTTTAAGTTCACCAATGAATGGATGGTACGTGGGACTAACCAGCTTAACCTTAGTAATGATCAAATCCTGAGTTTAGCGCTGCATTTACAAAAATGAGAAATCTACAAAACACTTTTGACAGAATTTACTCTTTATGTTGATTCTCATTACCTGGTGAATTTCTAAGTGCTTAAACACATTACCTTTCCAAATTTAACACAGTACTATAAAGCAGGAGTAACTACTTTGCATTACTGAACACAAGATTTCAATGAATCTGAAGACCTATCAAAGTGCTACTTTACAATAAAAGGGTCTCCTTGCAGACAGATTCCTTTCTTATTACATCTTTCGACCTTCAGTAAAATTACAAAATAGGTGTCAAATCTGTGTTTTTCAACAAAAGGCAGGCTTTTAGGAAACACTGGAGATGACTCATATATTGCTGACACATTTGATAACTGCAATCAAGACAATAATGTCATGTACTCTGCAAAATAATTAGCCTATAAATATATTACAAAGAATACATTTTAATAAGAAAAACAGATTCTAATGAATAAGATGTTCTTTTGTAGACTGTTACTATTTAAAGTTTTATTTATAAATGTTTTATTAAACTGTATTGCTATTCAAAAGAAATACCTATTACCTATAAACTAAATATGGATCATGTTTCCAGTTTTTCTTTCTTTGTGTTTATTACTTCAAATTTCAGTTTAAATTTATTTCACCGCATTACTTTCATTTATGTTTTCACAAATTTCCATCACAGGATCTGGTTAGATTTAGAGCCCCATGGAAAGTATAGGAAAAAAAATTAGCTTTCTTTTTTCTTCATATCCGAAACACTCTGCCACATTTTTTATATAATTAACATTCATTCTACAATTCTCAGTTATGACATTATAATTAGCTTTTAGCTAGGGATTTCTAGCACTATTACAGAAAGTTCATCATGGGTGTTCTTTTCCTTCAGTTCTAAAACCTTTTTGTTTTTAATTTTTCTTTGTGCTATATTGTAAGCATCACACTATTCTCGTAAGGGTGCCATATGAGTTTTATTGTTTTAAAATATTATTCCAATCATTTGGCTCTTAGAAATATGAAAATGGATAGAATCTAGACATCAAAGAATAGCTACTTTAAATGTGCTTATATGTATTGTAGCTAATCAATATTTTAAAATTTTTTAAATAGTCTTACCTATTCAACAAATATATATTTTGAAAAGTATGCTTTTTTTAGTATTACAGGAGGAGAGTTATGATATGATTTTGACACTTCTAAGGGCTTGTTACAAAATAATTGGTAAAATAAAACTTACACAGCAGAATGAGCTAAATAGTTTAAACACACAGAATAGTGGGAATACAATTTAAAATTAGCTAGGAAGAATGTGTTTTTTAAGCCACTGAGGTAAAATTGATTTAGTAATATTTCATCAAGTATTTTGCTTTGTTACCTCTCAGGGTGACCTTGGACTAGCCACATTTTCCTCAGAAAAATGATAGGTGTCAAATTATTTTGTAAATTGTAAAAAGCCAGACAAATGTGGTTTGTTCTTTTGCATTACAGATTCCCAAATCTTAAAAAATCAAATGTTAGGATATGTGTACAATTTATTTTCCTTTTATGTATAACAAAGAAAAGCGAGGACATAAGCTGGGGAAGCGGGGAAAGGAGGTAGTAATTTGGGGTAGTAATTCAAATCTGTGATTTTTTTTTTAGCATGGTCAAATGGAGATATATATTAGGACAGTATATGGGTCTGGAAATTAGGAAGGATAACTCTAGTGAGAGCTTTGTTTTTGGTACATTCAATTCCCCAATTTCATTACTTACATTTTCCTTTTTTCCAGATATCCAGTGTGCATAGGCCAACCATGTGATTAACCAAGGCCTTTTTTTGGTTGTTGAAACATTAATTTATATTAAAAGATTGTATACACAACTACTCTCACAATTAAGGAACACTCAGACAAATGTCTATCTATTAATAAAATAGGCCTGTGTGGGAAAAGTCAATTTTGTATTGTAATGTCTTCATTTTTAGCCTAAAAGGTATATTAATAAGAAAGATGATATATATGCTCAAATGCTTCTCGAAATCCAAGAAAACCCATATTTTTAAACATATCTAATGCCTACAACTTGATGAGTTTGGAGAAAAGCATACATCTGTAAAACCATCACCATTATTTTATGATAACACTTAGCATAAAATCTATCCTCTTAGAAAATTTTTAAGTATACAGTACAGCATTTTAAACTATAGGTACAAATATTATCAAATATTTTTAAATGAAGTATAAAATTAGAAGTTAGAATATTCGAATAAAAGATCATTAAAAAGAAAAGATAGTACATAGCTATAATATTCTTTCTCAGAAATGAAACATGCTTAGTTTCATGAGGAATTTTACAGATTCATGATGCTTATTATTTCTATATCACAGAAATAGGTATCTAGATGTACTAATAGCCATAGGGATATATCTGATACTGTATGCTTAATGATATCATGCACTGAAAAACCACAATATTATTATATGGTATTTATGCTAAAATATTTACATTGAATCTGACCATCAGACAGTACATAATATTGGACATTATATAAGAAAATTGTCCTAGACTTTAGAAAAATGTCAATGTCAGAAAACCAAAATAACAATACTAAAAGAAATGTTCTAAAATAAAAACGTTTAAATAACATAACAAAAAATGTGTGAAACTTGATTGGATCTTGAATCCATGAAACATAAGATATGAAAAACATTTTCTAAAACAATCATAAATTTAAATATGGAGTATATAGGATGAGATAACATGTGAGTTAATATAAATTTTCTTAAGCTTGAAAATAGTATTGCTATCTTTTAGAAATATGGCCTTATTCTTAGAAGATGCATTCTGAAGTATTTATGGGTGAAATGTCTGATAAAGATTGAGCAAAACAAAGCATATAAAAAGATGTACATAGATGTATATGTAAATTTATATATATGTATATTTAAAAGAAAGAAAGCAAAAATGGCAAAGCATCAATAATTGGTAAAGGCAAAGGTCATAAAATATAGGCTTCTAAAGTACTATTTCTTCAAATCTCTGTAGGTTTTTAAATTATCAAGGTAATAAGTCTAGGGCCAGGTGTGGTGGCTCATGCCTGTAATCCCAGAACTCTAGGAGGCCAGGGCAGGAAGATCACTTGAGGCCAGGAGTTTGAAAGAGATCCTGTCTTTACAAAAAAAATTTTTAAAAATAGCTGGGCATGGTGGCATCCACCTGCAGTACCAGCTACTCAGGAGGCTGAGGCAGAAGATGGCCTGTGCCCAGGAGTTTGAGACCACAGTGAACTATGTTTGTGCCACTATACTCCAGCCCAGGCAACACAGCAAGACCCTGTCTCTGAAAAAAAAGTTTGGGAAAAATAAAAACAAACAAATATTGTGCCATTATTTATTTTCTGGCAAAAGAAAATATACAAATTTTTCTGCAAATTTATTCATATTGGTTTGTAAGTGAATTCTACCAAGCAGCCCATGGACAGATTATTTAAAAATTACATGAACATTTTTAGGAAATTCTTTTCAATTCATCATTTGACAAGCTTGACAACAAAATTTGACAATGACAATAACAGGCCAATCATCGTCACAAACATAAATACAAAAACCAAAGCACAATATTATCAAATTAATGCCAACAATGTATAACATGTTTTTTTAAAAAAGGGGCAGGGAGAAGGGCCACTACAATATCAAATTAAAAGGGAAAAATCATAATGTCAGTAGATGCAAAAAAATAAATTAAATAAATAAAATTCTTCATCAATTCCTGATTAAAAGCATTTACTGAACTAGGAATAGAAGGGGATTTCCTGAGCCAAATACACAGTGTACAAAATCCATGAGTAATTATTATACTTAATGGCAAACATTTAGCATTGTTGACTACCGATAATGAAGAAGGACTTATGATGATTAATCGGTTTCCTATTGACAGAATAGACTCTAGGGTATGACACAGTTTCCTGCCCTTGACCTTCTTCTCTTCAATGCTCCTATCAGGGATTTGGGTGAAGGTGAACAGGCAGGCATTTCAAACTTGAGTAAAATTCAGTTCGGAAGGCTATAGTGACAAAACGAAGTTAGAATTCCAAATGATCTCAACTAGCAGAAATGCTTGCCTCAAATAAGCGAAATGATATTTAATGGATATTTATATTAAGGTTCAAAATCAATTAAATATATGTGGTTTGTGGAAAAAAATTATTCGGTAAGAGTTGATGTAAAAAAGTACAAAAATTTTATTTACTACAAGCTCAATATAGGTAAAGAATGCTACAAAGAAAAACAAGAAAGGAGACAAACTAGTCATGGTACCCATTAAGAAAAAAATTCTATTTAACAACAATCAGCAGGAGTGAGGCAGATCTAGGTCACATCCCGATCCTACGACATCAGAATATCAGTGCTGTTCATAAATCTGATATCTACAGCGAAATTTTCAGTACCGGCATTTCAGAAGGAGATTGGCTCTTGCATAGAGTGTAGTTCAGAGGATAAGGGGTCTAAAAATCATGTTCCACAAGAAAGAATTAAAAGAATGGAAGATATTATACTTGAAACATATCCTTAAAAAGATGTGATCACATTCTTCACATAAGAGAAAATGTCGAGAGGTCATTATACGTTAGAGTATATTCTAGGTAACTTGTATGTATAATTTAATCCTCCCAAGACTTAAAAGTTAGATATTAATAACACAATTTTATAAAAGAGGAAAGTGACTCTCAAGAGAGATTAAATTTGATCAAGACACCTAGTCAAAGTCATAAATGAGTGCAAGCCCATATCTATTAATTCCAAAACATGACTATGCCTATTCCACTTCCCTACCATGTCTGGACTATTTGAAGTGCTGTCATGTGGAAAAAAAAAAAGAATTTTCTTGTTGCTCTATGAAAAGAAAGAATAAGTGGAATAAATTAAGTTGGTTCAAAAAAGACTACCCTAAAAATCTTAATATGGGATTTCAGAAGACATAGTTTGTTTTAAGATAGATCTGGGACTTAGCATGATTATCATAATCTCTACTGGATTCATTTTTTCATGCAGAGAATGAAGAGAAGTATATAGCTGGTTGATTTCTAAGGTTTCTTTCTACTGCAGAATTATGTGATTTTTAAGACTCCCTACAAAAAATCTTATGTACGATTATAAGGCAAAGTGTTCAGTCTCATTTTGCCTATTTTAAGAAGTGCCAAATGAAAAATTGAACTTTGTTTATATTCAGTTGAAGTTTAGTTATAGATATTTGGTAGCTTTAAAATTGTTTTGATATTTTCAAATAAAAATGTGGAACAGAATCTCTGATTTATTCTTATTAAAAATAAAATAATTTGTGAGTATCAAAGTAAAAATTAAGTCTAAAAATAAATATTTAATTACTAGAAACATTATCTATTTCAAAGAAACAGGGCATATCTTGTTAAAATTCCCTTGGTACTTCTTGACCCAGAAAAAAATTTTAGTGATGACTGCAATTTGGAAGGAACGGATTATCTCAGGACATCCTCAGCATATGGGAACTTGCTGTTAGAATGTCTATATTTGGCTTTATAAAATAATCTAATCTTTCAAGAATGTAATGGCTATTGTGAACTAAGACCTAGAATCGTTGTGAGAATGGGATTCGATAATTTATTTCTGAAATAACTTTGCACTAGAGTTGCAAATCATAAATGAGATTTTAGATAGATTGGCCTTTCTTTAGGAATTTTCCTGTTAATGCTGTAGTTGACTTTACTGGAGCTTCACATAGAAGAATGAAGTCACTACATAGAGCAAGGATATTCTAAACACTTTTTTAAAAGATTTCTAAGGGAAAATACTAATTTTAAATATACCATTTCATTTAAAAGTAAATGCTATTTTTTAAAGGTGATTGATTATTCTATTTACCTTAGATACATCATGAATTAACAGCTAAGTTACAAAGAACTGTTATATAATAACATACCCTCTAGCCTCAGAAATAATTTTGGAAATGCCAGGTCTTAATGTCATCAGTATGAAGTACAGAAGACCATTCTAAATGTACATTGACTCTCTTGCATAGTCTAAAAGTCAATTTTTCCCCAAATTTATGATATATTTTTGACTAGTCAATAGTAACAGAGTGAATAGAATGAAATTCGGTTGTGATTATTTTTTAACTATACAACAGTGGTTCTTAACTGATACAGTATTTGTCCATAATACACATTCTGGTACAATTCTGGAAAATTCTTGACAGACTTTATCTCTTATTATCAAGGTAGATAATTCATTAAAATAAAAAGTCTAAATTATTTTCACTTCACTATAGAAATCATAGATATTATAGCATTATTTAAGGGAATTTAATTGATATTCAGAAATAAGACACTCTTTTTTCAGTCTCAGATTTCCCCCTGTATTTTCACTCTGGTTGAATAAAATACAACACTAAATATACCTGCATGAGCAAGGACTGGAGTTCCTACTGGGCTCACCGACTTTTTTCCCACATCCCCATAACTGTAATTTTCAAGACAGTAAAGTAAATGTATTTGGAGAAGTGAGATATTCTCCTAATCTGTCACTTATGTAAAATGATGCTACAACCTCTACTATCCACTTTTATTGTTGGGATTTTAAAACAAAACCTGTTAAGAACAGTTTCATAGTCTTACTGAATGACTTTCCATTCAAAGTGATGTACATCCTATAGCAAAATAGCAAATTATCTAATGCCAGCAAACCAGAATATTGTGCAGAGC
This sequence comes from Propithecus perrieri, assembly GCA_963574695.1. NCBI lineage: Eukaryota > Metazoa > Chordata > Mammalia > Primates > Indriidae > Propithecus > Propithecus perrieri. The sequence continues at coordinate 40,959 of CAUYRB010085736.1, read as the reverse complement.
CTCACTGATTTGCTTCTGTCACTCTCACAAACAAATAACTTTCAGCTATGCAAAATAATATAGTCAGCTGTCTTCTGGAAATTGGAGAGGTGGTATTCTAATATGATTTTATTTTATTTTTAATAGTTTTAATCTTGGGCATTGCAGCCTCTATTAAATGAGATGCTTATACTCAATCTGTCAGTTTGTGTTTAGTTCTGTTAAGTAAAATCTATGGAGAAATAGTAACAAATTATTTTGGTTTATTTTTGCATTTATCAACTTTGTTGTCATGTTTCACTACCTGTGCTATAGAGCACAATAGCATAAAATCCTAAAGAGATGTATTCTGGAGGTTTACCCAAGAGAAAGAATCTATATATGATCACCAAAAAATGTAACATTATTTCCTAAAGCTTTACCATTCTAATTTCCTCAATATCATATAACATGGGCAGCTGTTTCAGAAAACTGCAGAAACTAGATACATTTAGATGTGTCTAGGACAAAAAAATTTGTTGTGAAATAGAATCAAATTTAGGTGTAGCTATATCTATTCATCAACACTTAAGAAAACACTGTAAATCATGCAAAATATCTCAATTAAAAAAGTAGTACGAAGGACAAAATCTTTTTTTCTGAAATATGTGTTTAAAGAATTCATTTGTTTCATTGAGATTCTACTGTTAGGCACCGTTCTGGGTACTTTGGATAAATCAGTGAACAAAAGAGACAAAGACTCTTGCCAATGTGAAATTTAACTTGCTGTGATGGAAGACAGACAGGAAACATTAAAAATGATATATGAATAATTTTTAAGCATGTAGAAAAAGATAACTGTTAAGAATGAAGTGAAAGTAAAATAGAGAAAGGAAAATTGAGTGGGTGAGAGTTGGGTTAGAATTTTAAATAGGGTTCAATACATATTTTAATATAATTTGAATAAAACTTTGAGATTTAGAGTTACCAAAAGTCATATTACTTTTGCTTACATAAAATTATACTAGTTTTAGTAAAACAAGGCAGTTGACTGCCATGCTGATAAAGGCATGGTAATGTCTATCAGTTTTCCTGAATTTGGATTCTTCCTGGGAAATCTGAAAATTGCCTTACTTGTGCTACTTTGAAATCTGTCCAAAATTAATAGGCACATTGACACTTTGAAGATATCCTATGACCCAATTTTTGAAATTATGAAGTGGTGCTGGATTTTATCAAATGTTTTTTCTGCATCTATTGAGATGATCATATGGTTTTTGTCTTTATTCTGTTTATATGATGAATCACATTTGTTGTATATGTAAAACCATACTTACACCTCTGATATAAAAACCCTTTGATCATAATGTATTATCTTTTTGATGTGTTGTTGAATTTGCCAGTAAAATTTTGGCTAATTGAAGGTTGCAAATATTTTTTCAACACATATTTCTTTAGAAATTTTATATTTTAGTTTTTATATATAAGTTTATGAGCCATTTCAAATTAATTTTTGGTATATTGTGATGTAAGTCAATGTTTTTTTTTCCATGTGTTTATCCAATTGCTCCAGCATTATTTGCTGAATACATGTAGGGTATCTACAATAGGATATTGTCTTTACAAAACACTATGAAGTTTCCTAGATGCTTAGATTCTCTGACAACATTCCTTTATGTTTAATTTTGTGCTGTAGTCTGCAAACAATTTCGTGCTTATTATATTATTAGAGTCTTCTAATAATCTTGTGAGTTAAGTATTCTCAGTTTATAGGTGAGGAAATCGAGGGGGTTAGAGGGCTTACTGAAGCTATTACACACACACACACACACACACACACACACACACACAGAGGCAAGAGAAAAAACTCAAACCTAGGTTATCACACTTTATTTCAGTACTTCTTGCTTTTCATTTTTGAAAGAACAACTCTTTAATGGCAAAGGAGACTCAAGATATATGCTTAATAGATCTTGAGACATAGCATGAAATAACCACTGATTTTTCATAAAATCCTCAACAAAATGCTGGCAAATTCAACAACACATCAAAAAGATAGTACATCATGATCAAAGGGTTTTTATACCAGGGATGTAAGTATGGTTTCACATATACAAGTCAACAAATGTGATTCATCATATAAACAGAATTAAAGACAAAAACTATATGATCATTTCAATAGATGCAGAAAAAGCATTTGATAAAATCCAGCACCACTTCATGATCAAAACTTTAAACAAGCTATTTGTAAAAGGAACATGCATCAAAATAATAAAAACCATATACAAAAAAATCTACAGCCAATGTTATACTGAATGGGGAAAAATTAAAAGTATTACCTCTAAGAAATGAAAAGGGAAAAGGACGCCCACTTTCACCACTCCTATTCAACATAGTACTGGAAATCCTAGCCAGAAGAATCAGGCAAGACCAAAAAAAGGCATCTAAATTGGAAAAGAAGCAGCAAATTCTGTTTGTTGATGATAGATCTTATATTTAGAAAACCCTAAAGGCTCCACGATTTGATAAATGTATTCAGTAATGTTTCAGGATACAAAATCAATATACAAAAATCAGTAGCATTTCTATACACCAATAATAAACAAGCTGAAAATCAAATCAAGAAGGCAATTCCATTTATGATAACTACAAAATAAATAAAATACCTAGGAATATATTTAACCAAGGAGGCAAAAGACCTCCACTAGGAAAACTACTAAACACTGATAAAAGAAACTGTACATGACACAAAGGGAAAAACATTTATGCTCATGGATTGAAAGAATTAATATTGTTCAAATGACCATACTGCCCAAAACAATCTACATATTCAATGCAATTCCTATAAAAATACCAATATCAATTTTCCAGAAGTAGAAAAAAAATCCCAAGATTTATATGAAACCAAAAAGAAGCCCAAATAGTCAAAGCAATCCTGAACAACAACAACAACCACAACAACAAAAAGCTGGAGGCATCACAGTACCTGACTTCTAATTACACTACAAGGCTGTAACACCAAAACAGCATGGCACTGGTATAAAAGTAGACACATAGATCAATGGAATGGAATAGAGACTGAGAAACAAAGCCACACATCTATAGCTAACTGATCTTTGACAAACTTAACAAGAACATACACTGGGGAAAGGATACCCTTTTCAATAAATGGTCCTGGAAAAACTGGATCACCATATGAAGAAGGCCCCCTATCTCTCACCATACACAAAAAATGAACTCAAGATGGATTAAAGACTTAAAATGTAAGACCTGTAACTATAAAAATATTAGAAGAAAACTTAGCGAAAACTCTTCTGGACATTGGTCTAGGCAAAGAATTCACAACTAACACCTCAAAAGCACAAGCAAGAAAAATAGACAAATGGGACCTAATTAAACTAAAACGTTTCTGCTCAGCAAAAGAAATAATCAACACAGTGAACAGACAATATGCAGAATGGAGAAAATATTTGCAAACTATGCATCTGACAGGGGACTAACATCCAGAATTTATAAGGAACTCAAAAAACTCAACAATAACAAAGAAAAACAAACAAAGTCATTAAAAAGTGGGCAAAGGACATGAATAGATATTTTTCTAAAGAAGACATACAAGTGACCAACAGGCATATGAAAAAATACTAAACATCACTAATCATCAGAGCAAAGCAAATTAAAACCACAATGAGATGTCATCTTACACAATCAGAATGATTATTACTAAAAAGACAAAAAAATAACAGATGTTGGCAAGAATGCAGAAAAAAATTGCTCATACACTATTGGTGGGAATGTAAATTAGTGCAACCTCTATGTAAAACAGAATGGAGATTTCTCAAAAAACTAAAACATAGAACTACTATTCAACTCAGCAATTCCACTATTGGGCATCTATCCAAAGGAAAATAAATTGTTATACCAAAAAGATACCTACATTCTTATGTTTATCATAGCACCATTTACAATAGCAAAGATATGAAATCAACCTAAGTGTCTATCAATGAATGATTGGATAAAGAAAATATGATATATATATATACAAACATAATAGAATACTACTCAACCATAGAAGAGAATGAAATCATGTCATCTGCAGCAACTTGGATGGAACTGGAGGCCATTATCTCAAGTGAACTAACTAAAAAACACTTATTATAAGTAGAAGTTAAATAATATGTGCGCTTGGGCATAGAGTATGGAATGACAGATATTGGAGACTTGAAAGGGTGGAAGGGAGGGAGGGGGTGGATGATGAGAAATTACTTAATGGGTATAATGTACATTATTCAGGTGATGTATACACTATACGCCCAGACTTCACCACTAAGTAATATATCCATATAACAAAATTGCACTTCTACCCCTTAAATTTACACAAATAATAAAAAAGAGATTCATGCTTTATCTTTAGAAAATCATATGCATTTTGTCTTCCTCTACATGATGTTTGCTGAGTTGACTTTATACCAAAATAAAGTTTTATATTGTATATCATCAGCTAAAATAGCTGTTCCAGATAAATGCAACAGATTTCTCTACAGTATTACTGCCAGCTCCCCCTTTGCCCACACCAAGCTCCTCCCCCAGGAATGTCACTGTAACCCGCTTTGAGACACTCCCACATCGATTCTTATCTGCAGGCTCCTTAGTATTGCTTAGTGGTATTAGCAACCTTCCTTTGTTAAACCAGAAGAAATTTTATCGCATACCAAGGTGAATACAATGCTGGAGACAAAAGCCCATTGTTCAATCAAAATTCTGAAAAGTATTACCTGTTTTTTTCCTTTTATCTTGCTATTTAATCAATATATGAAGTGACATTCTGGGAGAATGAGAGTGATCTACGGACTGTGAAGTTGGGGACCATTTTCTTGGGTTGCAAAGCCAGGACATATAGCTTCCCAAATTATGTTCAAACACAAAAGTATAATTTTTCCCCTGATAATATGTAATGCTCGCTTTAGAAGATATAATAGGAGAGGAGTCTGTTAAAGATTTCTCATGAGAAAATGATAGTCAGATTTGAATGTCTATACAAATTTGCTGTGTCAGTTGATGACATTCTTTTCTTTTTGTTTCAGGAGCAGGAGAATCTGGAAAAAGTACTATCGTGAAACAAATGAAGTAGGTACACAACTATTTCAAATGTTTAATAGTGGATGCTTGTCCATGTATTTGACCATTCATAAAATAAATGCTTTTGGAAATGTTGATTGATAGTCTTTTCTAAATCATACGTCCTGGCAGAGTGGTCACAGTTTCTGTACAAATATCCTTCCATTTCTTAACAGAAAGCATAATATATGAGCAATTTTGTAATTGCCATTTTTAAAAAATTTTGCCTCTCAAGAAGACAAATTCATAAACATTTCAAAATATGTCAATCAATGATCCATTGGAATTTTTGAGGAACTAATATTTTTAACCTCATTGGCATTTTGCCTACCTGGGAATAAAATTTGTATCTAAAATCATTACTATCATGAAATTTAATGTATTTTTGCATATATTTTCTCTACTTACTTCTTTATAATGAAATAACTGGACCTGAATTCCTTAATAAAGAAATAATGAACGCAAAAATGCTACAATTCAAGAATGTAATGTCTAAATGAATAAAATTGTGATTGTTAAGTGGGGGTGAACAGGTGAAACCTTATGGCTCTATCTATGCTAGAGAATTTTAAAGGATAATTGTGGCTATAGAAGAAGAAGAATCATTTTTGAGCCTATTTGTTAATTACGTGTTAAAGGATCTTGTTCTTTGGGACATATATGAGGGAGTGATTCTAGTCAATGGTGAAATTGGTTTTAATCTAAACTGCTGGTTTTTTCTTCCATGTGATAATGTTGTGTAAGTTCCATGTCAACCAACATTTTAGCCTCACTTACCTGCAACCAAATATTTGACCTATCCTCCTGTCTCTGAAGAACAGAGAACCTTTTTCCTGTTCCCTGATCATACTACTTTTGAGTGCTCAGATCCATCCTTGTACCCAAGTCATCTGTCATTTACTTATAACATTACCACAGTGTCTACCTGATCTTTTCTTTGGTTATAAGCATGCTTAAACCTCTCTTATTATTTTTATCTCTCCATTCGCTATCAGCTTAAATAAAGTAAAAAAAATGACCACCTATTTGGCTATATAAAAACTTTTAAATATAGTAAGTAAATAAAATTCAACCAAGAATAGAAAGCTAGAAAAAATTCATAATAAATAAATAATTGACTATTTTAATATATAAAGACCTACAGTTTGTTAAGTAAAACAAGCTGCCCAATATATAAAAATGGGGAGAGACCATGGACAGTTCATGAATCACAAAATTTAATAGATAGATAAATAATATATTTTACTTTAACTTCACTAATTATAAAGTTAAAAAATTAAATCGATAATGAGGTATTTTTCCTCTTAATAAATTAACAAATAATAATTTTAAAATATTATCCAATAAGAATGAGGTTTAAGAAATGAATATTTCTCAATACTTAAAGTAAAATTATCATATCACTTATTATTATATTACATACTAATTACTATTATGTAAAATTACACATTACAGAAAATTCATAGAAAGAATTTTTCAATATACATAGTAAGTTGGGAAAATTGTAATTATTGATCTTCTACATATATTTCTGAGAATTTTCAATAATAATTTAAAATATGCAAGTATGAAAAATAAAAAAATCAAATATAGAAAATATAAAAATTTATGTATGGATTTATATATTTAAAATAATGAAATATGGGATAGAAAAAAGTACCATAAATTAAAACCAAACAAAAGCAAATAGGTTGCAAAATTATAGGACTGTTTATTATTCAGTTGCAACATTATGCAGCCATTATAACTGATATGGATATGAGAAAGTTTTATTGAGAAAATGCTATATTAGCTGAAAAATCAGGATACCAAATTGCATGAACATCTTTATCTCAACTGTGACAAAATAGATCATTTGAAAAAATGGAAGAACATGTACCAGTATTCAAAGAAATTTGCTCTGATTATCAAGATTTAACGTTCAAAGCACCTTTGCTATGAATATTGCTAGGCTTTTCACATTTTCTATGATGGGCATATATTATAATACTTTTATTATTTAAAAAGAATAAGTCTCCTTGTTCTGCCTTATCCCTCCTTCCTTTTGTCAGTAGAATTTCTATAAAGAATAATTAACTCGAGCTCGCTGTACTTTCTACTTTCCCTTCACTCTTCAGCCATTTCCATCACGATTTTGCCTCTGACATGTCACGGAAATTGCCCTTGTGAAGATCACTTATGATCTCCTAATAGCCATTTTTTATGAAGTCTTCTTAAGTCCTTTTCTTAATTCCACATGATACCACTTTTCTCTCTTAAAACTTGTCCTTGGCTTCCAGAACTCTCTTTTCCAGTTCTTTCCCTAACTCTGTCTCCTTTATTTTTTAGTTCTTTGACTATATCTTAAATGTTGTGCCCCTGTGCCTCGATCCTCTTCTTTACTCTGCACCCTCATCAAATGACAATTGCTAAAGGACAATGATTTCCACTGGCATCTTCAAGCTGACTGTTCCAGAATATTTCTATCAAACTCAGACAATTTGTCTAAACGAGGAAGGCAGATACATCTACCCCTATATTCTATGGCTAGGTCCAAATCAGAATAAACATTCAATTTATCTTCCACCTGATCTTTATTTCCCTAAAATTAAATACAGCAACACCAGCCACCAAAGCAATAAATCTCAGTGTAGTTATGCTGAGCCATCACGCTCTCACCAAGTCATACCACATCTACACAATTTGTCTCCAAGCACATCATTTATGTCCACTGTCATTGCTTTAGCCTAAAACCTCATCATTTCTGGCCTAGATTAATTCAGCATCTTCCTCAGTAGTCTCTATGTCTTTACCCTTCCTTCTATTGCATTATCCACACACCACCAGCTGATCCCTCCAATAGCATAGAACACACTTCAGAATCCAGCCTTTGCCTATCTCTTCGTCCTCCTGTACCATCATTTCTCCCCTCCTACTTTCTGCTTGAACAATGCTGAACTTTTATAAATCTATGGACTAGCATACTATGGAAGGCTGTAAAGCTTAGTGGCTAAGATCATAAGCTGTCAAATCAGACTGTGTTTGTTGCCCAAATCTACCACACACTAAGTTGGGGGTAGTTGCTTAATTTATATATGCCTACATTTCTTATGTATAAAACGTAGATCATAATTTTACCTACTTTAGAAGACTTTGTAAGAAATAAGAAGACATATAAAGCACTTACAACAGTGCTTGGTACATATTGAACACTTGATAATTATAAGCATCTATTTGTTCATACTGATCCTTCTGCCTAGAATGTTCTCCTTCCTTTTGACCATCTAGGAATAGGTAACTTTGAAAAATCAACTGATCATCACTCCTGGGAAGTCTTCCCGGATACCCTATCTCCACTCCGAATAGAGTCTATCACTTTTTCTTTTCTAGTGCATCTTACCACATGTAGATGTTGTTGCTGTACATTATCACCGTTTAAAAATCTGTTTATATGCTCTTCCTTCCTATAACCCAGTATTCTTTGGTAGAACTTTGTGTGATGCCAGGAAACATTTCTATCTGTGCTTTCAAATATGGTAGCTACTCTCCGTATGTGGCTTTAATAGCCATTTGAAATGTCACTAGTATGATTGAGACACTAAATTTTTAGTTTTACTTAATTTTAATCAATTGGCTAGTGGCTACTGCATTGTAGAATGGGGCTGTAGTCTATATGTTTTTGAGAAGAAGGGACTTGTATAATTCATTTATTCTCTTTAGCGCATAGCATAGTATGTTACGGAAAATGCCCAGTGCAAGCTTATTAATCTAAACAGACCTAGAAACCAGCTTGTAGCTAGAGAGCCCTATTTCACAGCAATTTATTCATGCAGCTCCTAGAAAAACCATGTTGTTTAACGTCCCACTTCAACTGGACTTTTTAAAGTTTGCTTTTATCATTTTGCTTTGTCATAAATGTTTTCTCATCTTCTGATAAAAGGATGAGTCAGAACTTGTTCTCTGAGGAAAACCTAAGTATCCCAAGTTTACTCATAATAACCATTTTAATTTAATAATTAAAATGTTTTTTCAATTCCAATTTTTGACAGAGAACTAGTATTTCTTTAAACAACTTATTCCTGATGTATCCATGAAGACATTTTACTGTATTTTTTCTATAGCTTTTAATTGTCTATTTTTTACTCATTTAATTGTTTAATGCAACAAAACAAACATGGTCATGTTTAAAGTAGAAATTCAGCAAACAATGGCAATAAATATAAAAAAAATACGTAATAAATATAGGCACTGCCTTTATCCCTTTCAGTTCAGAATACTTGTATTTGAAGGTTCTAATGTTATCAAAGATATTAGAGAGGGCTTTGTGCTCTTTCCCCTCACATGCTAACGTCTTTATGCGTATGGACACAACATGAATCTTTAGTAATATGACATACAAAAAGACATCTAATGAGCACAAGGTCCTTCGAAAACAATAAAAAAAAAATAGGCTGGGTACAGTGGCTCATGCCTGTAATCCCAGCACTTTGGGAGGCTGAGGCAGGAGGACTACTTGAGCCCAGGTGTTCCAGACTAGCCTGAGCAACATAGCGAGACCCCATCTCTATAAAAAATTTAAAAAATTAGCTGAGCCTGGTGGCATGCGCCTGTAGTCCTAGCTACTCAGGAGGCTGAAGCAAAAGGATCATCTGAGCCCAGGAGTTTGAGGCTGCAGTGAGCTATAATTGTGCCACTGCACTCTAGCCTGGGCAACAGAGTGAGATCCTATCTCAAAAAAAAGAAAAAGAAAAAGGAAGGAACAAGAACATATCATGCAATAAAGATGCAAAAATGTGTAATTAGTACATGCAAATATTTAGTACACCCAAATGTTTTAGTTTTTTATGGGTAAATCTATTTTAAGCTATTATTCCAAAAGTACTAGTAAAACCTTGACTTCTGACTGAATGCATGGAAGGAAGAGTTGAGGTCAGCCAAATAAATGTCTTGGCATTTCAACTTTGAGATCTCAGTGGCACGAACACAGATGGAAAAGTGACAAGGGATTTAACAGTGTACAATTACCTGCCTTAAAAAAAGATGCCTTTGTTAATGCTGTAAATAGAAAGCAGGCACTCCCTATTTTCCAGTGTGTCTTAAATGATAGGAAAGACATGAATGTTCTACTAAATGACTTCACTTCCTCCAGACATCAGGTTGTAAACACAACGCCAAGCTTCAGAACTCTGTATGTAGCTTCATCCTGGGAATCTGGCAATTTTTCTCTTGAAAAGAAGCGGCTTTCTAAGTAAATGTTCATGACTTATTCATTGTAAAAAGTGTGTTGTTTAGAACAAACCCTAAGTTCTCTTCATATTTATCATGGGTAGCCCAGAAAGAAAATATTGTATTAATTTACAATGATAATAAAAATCCAAAGACATAAAATTATTCAGATTTAGCATGTACATATTGTCAAAATTCTTTGACCTTTTTTAATGAACATATACTCTCATTTTATTCAAGCAATTTATTGTTGATATACTTTAGCGTTACAATCAATTATTCAACTCACAAAAGCTTTTCACCTTTTCATTATAGGATCATCCATAAAAATGGTTACAGTGAGCAAGAGTGCATTGAATTCAAGGCAGTAGTTTACAGCAATACCTTGCAATCCATCCTGGCTATTGTGAAAGCCATGACTACCCTTGGAATTGATTATGTAAATCCAAGAAGTGCAGTAAGTATGCAAATAATGACAGTTGTAGATTCTACAATAGAGTTTGAGACATAAAATAGTAGGACTTAATAAATTTGTAGTACTAATCTATACCAAAAGTTTAAAAATCTGAAATATGACTTTCATATTTCATATGAAGTATTAATTCGGTTTAGTGTTAGATTTCTTATTTTCCTTGAAGTGAATTTTTCTTTTTCACTGTGTGCTATAATCTTATTCAACATTAACTGTTTTACTAAGGATCAAACTTAATATCAAATAATATACCATAAGAAAGAAAAATACTGCTTATGATTGCTAAATACAAAAGAGTTTATTGCATAAACCCAATCTGCAATATCTCTACATTATTCTTCACTTTAATTATGAGTCATTTCATGGAGACTTTAAAAATCTTTTAATAATAACACTACAATTTATGTTTGATGAAGATTACAAAGACTGTGTGGCAATAGGTAAATGTTTATTTCATAATGTTAACATTTTAAAAAAGAATTCGAATTGTGTGGGTAAGCAAAATGCTTGTATACTAAATATATTCAGGTAGTCAGAGTTTTGTTTATAAGGTAGCATCTAATTAATTTCATTTTTCCCGATTTTATATTTTATAATATAATTATTTTACATTAAAATGCACTAGAATATACTTACTTGAAAAGTTTACATGCAAACTTATAAAACTATTTTAGTTGGTAAATTAAACATATAGTGTTATTCAAAGAACAATAGTTGACCCCATCCATAAAAAGAGAGTAACAGAATACAATCCATAGGAAGAACTCCCCTGTTTTCACATGTCCTATCCGGGAGCAACTGGGCATCTGGTTAGCAGCAGAGGATGTGAACTGAACTCTCCCCAATGTAATTCTTAGATGCCTTGCCATAGGAACAATAAAAATAGAGAGTAACAGTATAATAACGACAGAGAAGAAAAGGACATCTGCACTCCCCACCCACCCAGCTTAGGGTTAGACCATGTAAATGACCAGTGGAAATCATTAGGATGATGAAAATGCTTTTTCCATGCTGTTAATTTTAAAGGAAAGGATAAATCCTCTCTAACCATCACTTTTCTTGAAAGAACGACAAAATGCTAAGTATGCCCGTAGGTAGATAGCCTGTAAAGCAGAGTCAGGGATTCTACTGATTCTCCCTCCATTTCTAACTCTCCCCACACCTTGGCTCCAGTCTACTTCTCTGGCTCCAGTTTCCTTCTCAGGTATAAAAGGGGAACTTGGAGGAGCTGAACTCCAAAATCCTTTCATTCTTTATTGTTCTATGACTTAGTCATCAAAAAGGTACTTCAGTTATCTCTCTGACCCTGGCTTTTCCTGAGAATCTAGGATTTTAAATAGCCCTGAAGAGACCACCTCATATAACCCCCTTAATTTAAAGATGAGAAACATAAGACTCAAAGAGGATTAATTGTTTTATGTTAAGTAGCTACAGTTTAGGGCAAAACCTACTTCTGTTGGCTCCCATTATAGTGCTTTTCCCTATGCAAGGATTGAATGATTAGAAATATTTATTTGATTTTTTTTTCTTCTGGTAATAATAGTTACTGAAATAGGTGTACCTTCTGAATTCCTTTGAGAATAATTTAATGATGTTCGAATTTGTATGTGCAATATAGTATTCTATGTATTTGTGTCAGAGAAGTTGGAAATCACAACCTTGCCTATCGCTACTTATTTAAATATATTATGTGCTTCACATAGCCCAGTGTTTGCGAAATGGTGATGCCAGCCATCACTAAAGTCCCGAAATCTATCGGTAAGAGGGTACAAATCTTAATTATCTGACATACAAGTGGAGTGAAAATAATAGACTCTACCCATTGCTGCCATTGTGCTGACTAAAAGTAAAAATAAGTACAATATATTTAAACTGTGTGTATTGAATGGTGTAACAAAGCAACTTAAGCTGCATTAAGCAATTGCCATAACTTCTCAGGGGTACCTATGTTCTCAAATATCGGAACATCATGGTTGCCAGGAACTTCATGGTTCATGTTTTGATTTCAACTGATGTAAACTCTAGAAGTTTCAACCACATGCTTTAGTATTTGATTTTAAGATTAATGCAATCTCTATCTGGTTAAATTGTTTATTCAACAGATTAATTGCTAAACATTACCTATGTGTGGCTTTCAGAGCTCTGACTAGCTTCTAATATGTTTATTTATACAAGTGTAATTATTTTTACATAACCATTTGCACATTGTCACACAGATTGTCATTCAAAGAGAGAAAGTTATTATAGAAAATTTATGCGAGCCTTATTAATCACTAGTTCCGTAAGTTTCTATAAGTTACTTAACCTCTCTAAGTTACAGTTTCTTCATCCAAAAAATGTTAGTGTTATCCTCATTGAATTATAACTATTAAAAGAGGAAGCAAAAACATAAGTAATCCATTATAATACAGACTATTGCAGTAAATATTAAGTATTATTATTTTTCAATATCATTTTGAATGTAGGATCATCAAAGTTTATGTTTTGAAATCTACACATCCTGCATCATTTGAAAAAAAATTATTTTTTATTAAACTTTTATTTATATGGAAGATATTTCATTGGATACCAGAATATACTGAGGGCTCAGAAGTAACTCAGATGGAAACAATATTTGCCACTAGGAGAGGAAATCCTGACCTTGAACAAGTAATTGCAAAACATCTGCTATTTCAAAAGGGCAGCACAGCTCAATGTGAAGCTAGACACTTATTTGTGGAATAAAGAATAGTTCTACATCAAATGGGGATGGGGAAGAACTAATTAGTTTGGCTTGGGATATATTGAGTTTATAACTTCTATGGAATATCTACATATGTAAGCAATTGCAAATATGCATTTGAAGCTCAAAAGAGATACTTTGGCTAGAGACCTAAATCTAGGTGTTATTGGCATAGCATTACACCCTGGCATATAATTTACACTAAGGAAGTGGATTGGATGGGAGAGGTCAAGGGCTTAGATTGATGTAGACCTACCATTTGATCCAGCAATCCCACTTCTGGGTATCTACCTAAAGGAAATGAAGTCACTTACTGAAAAATACAACTACATTTGAATGTTTATCACAGCACGATTCACAATTGCAAAGATGTGCACTTCAGTTCATGAGTGGATTAAGAAAAAAATATATAAACACCACAGAGTACTACTCAGCCATAAAAAGGAATGAAATAATGTCATGTGCAGCAACATTGAGTGAACTGGAGACCATTATCCTAAGTGAAGTATCTCAAGAATAAATACCATATGTTCTCACTAATAAGTGGCAGCTAAGAGATGGGTATACATGGGAACAAAGCTATATAAAGGATATGAGAAATCAAGAAAGGGGGAGGATGGGAAGGTGGGCATGGGATAAAAATTTACCTATGGGTACAACGGACACTATTCTGGTGATGGGCACACCAAAAGCCTTGACTTATTGCACAAGATATCTATGTAGCAAAAACACTTGTACCCCCTTAATTAATATTTTGAAATTTAAAAAAGAGAGAGAAGGGTCTTAAGGAGAATAGAGCCTAAGGAAGAGTGTTTAAAAACTCCAACATTTGCCAATCATTTAAGAGGACAAAAAAAAAAAAAAAAACAAGAGAAAACTTCAGAGGAGAGTAAAGAATAATAAAAGGAAAATAGGAAGTATGTGGAATCACAGAACTAAAGAAGAGTATTCCAAAGTGTTCTCAAGTTGAAAGGTCTTGAGAGGTCAAGAAAAAGAATATTAAAAAGAATCTATTGGGCTTAGCAATGTGGAGTCACTGGGGATATAATCAAAGAAGTTTCAAAAGAGTAGTGGACTCAGAATGCAATGGGGTGTATGCAGAAATGAGTAGAGGCTATAGGAACAACTTAAAGACAGTGTTTTGGGGAACTAGGAGTAGTTCCCAAAAGGGGAACTACTTTGAGAACTACCCCAAAAGGGGTAAAAGAGAGATAGGATCCATAATTGGAGGGGAAAGCAGGTAAATGAGACTTGTTCTTATTTGTTTTGGTTTAGCATTTGATAAACTGTAATTTCATGAGTATAGAACTTATAAAGAAAGTAAAACTGAAGAAACAGGAACAGGGAAATAGTAAAGACATTTAATAAATATCTTTAGTAAATAGTAAAGATATTTAATAAATTTCCACCTATTCTTTCTGAATATTATATTTTATTTTAGAGCACATAAAATCCACTATACTGACATTTTTAAAATGCTAAAAATTATAACACTTTTACTACATGATTTGAGTGTTGTGACCATCTTTGACATAGAACCCTATAAAGTAAACTCTACAATATGTACCAAAGAACTTTGATTCCTCAAGGTGTCCTACAATTAAAGTTCCATGATCAAATAGCTTTGAGATATAGACATCCTGTAACAACTTGGAAAGTTGCAACTAATATTAGTACTCAAAGATTCTGAAAATCCAGTAGCAATAATACCTGGCATTTTTAACCTGGCATTTCTCAAAATTACTAGGTGGACTATGTATTCTTCTCTTCCCTTGATGTTTTTTCCATGACCTTTGGAGAAATGACTCTAAGTTTGCAAATGAGTTCAACAAGGTTCTATGACCACCTGAGATCTCTAATATTGATGAGGCAAGTCTGGGTAACCTGTAGAGAAAATACATATCTTATTTTCTATGCAAAATACTTCCAAAGCTACACAACCTTGAGAGATGAACCATTCCAGAACCACTGTAACTGCCAAGCTTTTCCAAATATATCATAGGGAAATAAAATTTCTATGGGATGCCACTCAAACCCACAGGGTGTTATTAGAAAAATGTGGGAGATTATTGGATATCCATTAGAGTTTCTCTAGAACATGATGTCTGAGATAATTAGCATATTTCTCTTATTGATTCATTCAACAATATTTCTTGGTCATGTATTATGTATGAGATTCTGTCCTTGATCTTAAGAATGTAGAAATGGACAAAACGATAAAATCTTTGAGTTCACTGCTCATAGTTGAATATAAAAGATATAAAACAAATGAAGAAATATGTACTCTATAAGTAGTAATAACTGCTATGAAGAAAAATAAAGGCAGGTAGGAGGTTAGAGAATTATGGAAGAATGGAAGAAAGGGTGGTTAGAGAAGGCTTCCTTGAGGAGGTAGTATTGGAAAGAGACATGAATGAAATAGGAAGAGAACCACAGTAAAGAAATGGAGGGAACAACCATTCAAATGCTCTGAAAAAGGAGCTTGATGAGTTCAAAGAACAGCAAGTTGTCCAGTGCATCTTGAGGCTTGAGAAGGGCAGGGTGGGAGTTGGAATCTTACAATCAGTTGAAGGGGCTGGAGCCTCATGAGCCATAATAAAGGATAAGGGATTCGGGTTTTATTTTGAGTTTGTTAGGAAATTACCAGAGTTCTTAAAAGAAGTACACCTACATTTGATCCAGCATTCCACTACTGAGTATTTACCCAAAGGGGAAAAAAAGACACCCTATAAAAAAGACACCTGCACTCAAATGTTTATAGCAGCACAATTCACAATTGCAAAGATGTGGAAACAACCGAAGTGCCCATCAATACATAAGTGGATTAATAAAATGTGGTATATGTATACAATGGAGTATTACTCAGCCATTAAAAAATGGTGAACTAATACCTCTTGTATTATCCTGGATGGAGTTAGAGACCATTCTTCTAAGAGAAGTATCACAAGAATGGAAAAACAAACACCACATGCACTCACCATTAAATTGGAACTAATCCATCAACACTTATGTGCACGTATTGGAAGTAACATTCATAGGGTGTCAGGCAGGTGGGAGAGGGGAAAAGGGGATGAGTAAATTCACATCTAATGGTTACATTGTACACTATCTGGGGGATGGGCACACATAACTTTGACTCAAGCGGTACAAAAGCAATTTACGTAACCAAAACGTTTGAACCCCTGTAATATCCTGAAATTAAAAAAAAAATAAAAATTTAAAAAGAAAAAATAAAAATAAATGCTCTGGAAAGGAAAAAACCAAGCTGATAGGATGATTTGTCTGTGGGTGAGGTCCTAGGATTCAAGAGGTAGTCAAGGAAGACTTTGTAACATTTAAAGTTTAAAGTGAAACAACATTCATAATACCTATGCAAATAAAGTATATTTAAATTAAAAATGGAATGTTTTAAAAGAAATGAAAGAGTGCATTACTTTGGTTTATAAAGATGCTGACAAGGCAAATAATATATTTTCTCTTTAGGGACAAAACTGTGTAGCAGCTGCTTCACTGCACCATTTGTTCTAAATGGCACTTTAATAGTGAAAAGGGCCACACAGGTTGCTGCTAGCGAAGTGACTGGTCATATTTTGCTGGATTTGCAGTTTCCTCTCACATCATTCTAATATGGGAGAAGGATTTTAAAAATTTATTCCTGTGTTGATGCAAGAAAATGAGGTCAAGCCTTGATTTTGGCCATTTAACAATTGGCCCAGTTATCATTGAATCAGTTTGGTTTTAACACTAAAATCTGATTGTAAAGAAATACGGAATATGATTTTTTAGCCTTAATAGAGTCTCTCTTTAACAATTACAGATGTACCTTTACTTTTCATACAAACAGCATATTTTTGATAAAATGGTAAAATAAGCCTGTAGTCAATTTAAAATGATAATAATAATGTTAAATTGAATTGTATCAAAGAAGCAAGAGGTTCTTATTAGACATAATTCACTGGTAGCAGCTTGACATCGCACGAAATGTGCTTGGGTTTGATTCCTTTTCTGATGCTTATTGTATTTACTTGTCCCACAAATTAACCTTTGAGAGTTTTAGATCCCTCGCATGTAAAATGGAGAAAATATAGTGTCGATTTTACTGTGTTTGTGAGGATTATGTGAGATATTGTATGTGCTATCTTGAAAAGTGTATTAGTAACATGCACTTGAAGAATTGTGAGGTAGAAAGGATATCAGCTTTAGAGGCCGCCAAACAGGTTGAGCCTAGACTTCTATTAATTTGCCTGGACTATTATCATGGTCAATTTAATTACCCTGAAATTCAAATTTTTAATCTTAAAAAAAAGTTTTGCTATAAAAACAGTTTTGATTATTAGTTTAAATAAATTGTGGACTACAGTATTTACTCATTAAACTTCTCTCCTTGCAACTTTCAAATATCATCCCAACAGCAGGAATAACACAATATTTCCTTGCTTTGCTTTGCTTTACTTTTCTTAATGAATTCTTACCTCCTAGGTAAAAATTGATTTGCTCCAGAGGCATGCAATCAACAACACCTATAGGGATATTCAAAAATTTTGTGTGGATCTAAATGTTTACCATTGCTTATTTATATGATTACAAAGAGGTACCTAATGTCAAAGAATATTATATATTAATTGTTTTAAAAAAATACAATTTTAAAATAATGAATTTATTTACTTGTATTCTCATTTTTACTTGGCATTTTTTTCTTGAAAAATATATGATCAAAAGAAGACAAATGTAAGATTAGATTATGTTTACTACTCTTTTACCCTAGCATTTTGACCCTCTACAAACTCAATGGACATACTCCAAGGTATTGTTATCCTTTTTGCTATGATATTCAGAAGTCAGTGATATCCCAAAATCTAATAATTTCTCCATATAATATTTTATAGTTTTTGTAAAGGAGAGTTCTTTTGGACATCAGCCAGCCATTCATTATAAGGAACATTAGTTCTACCAACTTTAATATATGTTGAAAAGATGTTCAGCAGAATTATTAGCTAAAGAAATAAGATAAAAATCATCAACTTAAAATGCTCTATTAAAAAACAGAATATATGTTTCCAGATAACGGGTTTTTATCCTTTTCACCAAAACATTGCTCTAGGAAGACCAAGAACAACTTTATGCAATGGCAAATACCCTGGAAGACGGGGGCATGACGCCTCAGCTGGCTGAGGTAATAAAACGACTGTGGAAAGATCCAGGAATTCAGGCCTGTTTTGAAAGGGCATCTGAATATCAGCTCAACGATTCAGCTGCTTAGTAAGTGAACTCATTTTGATGGGAATTACAATTGAAACATTTAAAATTGAGAATTATGATTCTGTGTACTGTGCATTTGTGAACACAAATGAGGAAAGTAAACAGCTTTACATTTTATTATAGTAAAATAAAAAGCAATGGAAGAAAAACGAAAAAGAATAGGGTGACATAAATGAGATATAAAAAAAATACAACCAGGGGAGCATTTTAAATAACTAATTTTGAAACTCTTTGTCTGAGAAGATACATATGTTGCAAATATCTTCCCTTGATTAAAAAGAATTAACCACTATGCATAGCACTCAACATTAACACAGACTTGGCATGCACACTGAGGTTTTAGGCTCTTCATTTCACCTATATTCATGTTACTGAGATCATCTCCTAGAATAATTTTATTAATGACATATGCCTTGGCTCATTGGACTGATTAGCATGGTACAAATTCCAGAAGAAAGTAATGTATTAATTTCTAAAACATTTTTATACTATGGGACTCTTTTGGAATCTCAAGAAAGATTATGCAATTTTCACTGCTAATATCATCCAGTTAGCATTAATTAACACAAGGAAATTAAGAGATTGTGACACTATAATTTCATTATCAAAGCGATTTAAAATTTCCTTTTAGCAAGTGGTTCTTAACCTATCCCACCATAATATGGGTGCAAAAATGTATGCATATGTATGTAAATACAACCTATTTATTTTCTATTTCTTTCCATGCATATGAATGTGCATAAATTCTAGGGGGGAAAAAACCAGTCTTTGGTGACCACTCATTCATCTTTACTTTAGACCCCAAATCCCAATGGGCACACATTGCCTTTGGAGGAAAGAGCTACTCTTATCTCTCTGATGAAGGAGTGAATGGGTGTCATTTTGTGATTACATAAACTTGAATAACTGCTTTTAGAAGTTTCTCAGTGACTATCACATTTTAATAGTAAAAAGGATCTCTGTAGTGTAGTAAAACATTACTTTTCTACAATCGTCATTGATAAAGGCAGTCACAATGAGTCAGAAGCTAAATTATGGAATATTCCCACAAAACATGCTTAGTAAAGCTCTGGAGAGACAGAAAAGAGTGAGCTGTCACTAAAATATTTAGTCTTTGATACATGATATTGATTAAACATTATTTTTCCCTTAGAATATTGAAAGCAATTTATTTGCAACTATATTACCATTATGTTTACCAAGTTATTTGCTCTTTGATAGCAAAAAGCTATGTACAAATCATGTAATTAAAATGGGCAAATAATATTTTATTATATTCTCTAATCTTTAAATTTAGCTTTTTCCTTTGTTTAAATACTTAAAATACATTTTATACTGGGACTATTTACCCTGCTATAGATTCATATTAAAAATTTTTATCTGTTCTTCAAGTTAAATACGATTAAGCAATATCAATAGGCATTCATTTTGTGAAGTTGCCCATATTGGAATAGTTGACTACCCAGATTAATTTGCAGGACAGTAGAATAACAACAGGAAAGCTTATTTCTTCCCCCTTTGTCTCAGAAATATTTCATACATACATAAACCAAAAAATTAAAATGTTAAATTTTTTCTACCTATAGGTTTCCTTAAAAGGAAAGTTAAGTAAAAGCTTGCTACAAAAGATCGTTGAATGGACATTACTTTCTTCCAGAAATTAAGAGCAGATTTTTTTGCAAATACTTAATTACATTGTAAACCTAAATATAAAATCAGATTAATCAGATTGGTATTACATTGCAGGTCTATTTCGTATACATTATATACAGCAAGGTCTCAAATATTTCTTTCTTTCCTTTCTTTCTTTTTTTTTTGGTGAAAATAAGAATTTTTCTCAAATCTTCAGCTCCTGCAAGTTGAGGCTAACAAAAAGGTGAATCTGATTAGAGCGAGGGGAAGGAATGCTGTAGTTGGCAAAGTAACAACCCCATCTGTTCTAGCAAACTGAAAGAAAAGGGGCATGGCAATGGTAAGCAGGGGAGAGATTTTGGTTAAGACTGGATGGTTTACTGACTGTGGCCAGCCAGTGTGCAATTTAAGTTTCATGTGCTTAAAGAATTAACATAGAGTTCATCAGGAAAAATATGATTTTTACATGATTGGAAAAAAAAAATCCAGCATTTGCAAGTGGCTTAAACCACATGTATTAAGGGCCTCTGTTTGGTCTAAGCTTTAGACTGCAAGCTTGAACATCCAAATCCTACATTTGTTTATTAAAACAAGCATTTTAAATGCAAATGTATCAGTCTGCCAACGCCTCTGCTTTGCTTGAAATGATTTATACATGCAAATTAAAGTGCATTAGAATGTATCTTTACCAAGGTTTTCATTTAGCTACCATTAAAATGAATTTAATCTCTATTTTGGTAAATATGTTTATTTATATTTTTACTCCTGTGTGAACTCACTGACCAATAGTGTACCTAACACTTAGTCAATATGAAATTCACAAAGGGATCTGCTTCCGAAAATAGAAAATAAATAAACTAGCAAAATCTGCCAATACTCCCTTTAATACATTTATATTTTGACTTATCACTCTTTTTTAAAGAAAACTGAATCTTTATTAAGATAAAACAATGATGATAAATTTTCACATTGTACATATGTGTGTTTCTGACATGTGATTTTCTTTTTGTCCTTGACCAAGATCCTTTCAGGACACTTGCCCATTCTTATTTTGTTTCAGCTTAAAAGTAAAAAGATCTTCCACGAATTAATTACCTACATTGCTACTGAATTTTTCTAATCATAAAATAACTTACTAAGGCATTGTGCTAGCCTTACATATAATAGCTCCTCAACTTAATCTCTGAATGAATTCAATTTTTGAACACTAACATTCAGCTGGATTCTACCTCTCAAATTCTATCTCAATCGAAATACTTCAACCTTTGTCTTTCTGTTTAAGCTATATATGTGTGTGTGTGTGTGTGTGCGTGTATAAATAAATTAGGTTCAACGTGATGCTGAAATTTGCCATGAAAACATTACCAGACTACTAATATTTATGTTCAAAATTTTCACAGAAATAGCCATATTGCTAAGCTACCAAAGATTTAGAATCAAAAGTCTAGAATAGTGGTTTACAAAATGTTTTTCAAGGATGAAGAAGTGAAGACCAGTTTTTTCCTCTAATCTACCAGATTCTTAGAAGGTACACAGCTTGATTAGATCTATCCCTGCTCACCCCCACCCCTAGATCCTGTGAGGAGACAGAAGACAGTATTCAGCCTGACAACGGTGGGATTTTTAATAAGGTTTCCTGGAAGGGTTAAGGGCACAACTACGTGCTGATGGACGAGGAGGTGGGAGAGGGTACAGTGCGGAACCCTGGGATCTTCAAATGCAAAGTTAAAAAATTTGCTATTTTGTTTTGTTTTTATTAGCTACCTTAATGATTTAGATAGAATAACAGCACCTGGGTACGTGCCAAATGAGCAAGACGTTCTACATTGTCGAGTGAAAACGACTGGAATCATTGAAACTCAATTCTCCTTTAAAGACTTGCACTTCAGGTATGATCAAATGTCTCTTCTAACTATGGACAGAAGTATGCACTGAGCTCGATATTTTTTCATGAACACAATCACTAACCATAGGCAGGTGCAGTGATCCTGGGGAAGGCTCACCAGGCCTGGTTTCCTCTGGGTCCCGCTGTCCTCTATTCTCCTCCTGAAGCCTTTCCCCACCCGCCTCCTCCTGAGCCTCATCCCTCCTTGCAGGCTGAAGTGCCTCTGTCTTGAGCAGATGGGGGCTATTTTACGCTTTCCTCATACTTAAAAGTGACGTTATACTTTGGGAGGAAAATACATTTAAATAACATTTAAGCCACAGGTGCCAGGAATCCTGTTTCCTTTGCCTTCCTACTCTCCCATTTGCTTGAAATATTCATGTTACATCTGTTGCCTTAATTTTAAAAAATGCAAATAATTAAGCAGAGTATTATTTGAATGTGATGCTATTTACTGGAACAACAAGGCATATTTTATAAGCATGTTTTGAGTATGAAAATGAATTATTATTTTCATTGCTGTTCCATTATCAAGACCTTCCCAGAAATTCTACTGCAAAATCACTCGTTTACTATACCAAGAAATGGAAACCCATGCTAAAATGTTAGAAAATATTTTTGATACTTAAGCACCTAATGAAATATTAAACATTAATACCAGTTTCTAGCTATATTCTATAATAATGAAAAAATTTATTAAAATATAATAAAGTCATTCACACATCCAATAATGAGAACATTTTTAAAGAGGAGCAAAACTGGAGAAAGTTGACATGAATTATATGTATCCATTTGTGAAAAAAAGGGAACAATAGTCAATATCATAAAATTTGTTTTAGTGGGAAAAAAGCTTTAAATTTTTTTAAGTATAGTTTATATATAATATGTAATTAGAATAGCTATTACATAGATAAGATATTTTCAATTAATAGGAAAGAAATCTTCAAAATTTATGCCTAAATTTCAGGCCCACAAATAGTTAATTTTCTGAGAAGTGAGCCAAAGATTAAATTAGGGTAAAGGGATTGTACACACTGGAATCAACATCCTCTCTTGGCAAATGTAAGAAAAGTTTGTCGTCAGTGCTGGCTTCACTGTTGTGTATAGATCCTCTTTGGCAACAACTTTCTTCAGATTCCTGATCTTTGAGCAGTTTCTGGGGTACTCCTTCAGGAGCCTGAGTCCAGTTGCTTCTTCCGTCTGTCCCTCCTACCCCAGTGAAAGCATTTTCGACACAGTCCCTTTTCTGTCTTACTCTCCTTTCTTTTCCCTGATGTCTCACTGAAACACAGACTAGAACTGAGTGTGGCCTTGAGGCTGCTCAAAGTTCCAATTCCAGGTTCTTCAATAATTAGCAGCAGCAGTTGAGAAACACAGAGATACCTTTTCTTTACTTGCCTGATACGTTTGTTGTAAAGATTACATGAAGTGAAGTCCTAGCAGAGAGCTATAGTTTGATATAGCTTACCTTTCATAAGCCAAAGGAATTTTCTGGGTTCTAAACTGTCTCAATCCTAACCCGGTTTTGTCAATTAATGTCATCTATTGACCACCTGAAAGCTCATATCCCTGGTCACTTGCTACAATACCAACCAATATTGTCTCAGAAATGGTCACTCTTATAAATTATCATGTTTATCTGCTCTCTAACATTCCAAGCCTCAGGGCCTTTGCACTTGCTAATCCCTTGGCCTAAAGTGCTCTGCCCCTGGATCTCTGCAAGGAACATCTCCTTCTTATTATTAAGTTCCCACATCAAAGGCTGCCTTCTCATGGAGAATTGACCATCTTATCTATTTCCCATCCCTGCATATCTGGCTGCAATTGTTATACCCAGCAGCGTGCAGGTAAACATTTAACAACAGGCTGTCCAGGGCAGGGAGGAGAGTGAGGGTGGAGGACTAATTTGTAGCTCTTGATGATTTCCCTGGTGTAAACACCCCACCATCACTGATTTCAACCTATCGAGATGATGTCACTTAATGCAGAGTTGGGGAGACTTGCAAATAAACAGCTTTCACGAGCCATGCTAGTGTGAGCCATCTCCATTACGATATTAACACATCACATTACTGTCCCCTTTTAAAATTACCATTGTACGAGATTGCCTTGTTTCTTTATTAGTTTGCTCTTTTTGTTTCTGTTTCTGTTTCTGCTTCATACTCCCTGAGCTCCAGGAGGTCAGGGAACACGTCTGTTTATAGCTCTACCTCATATGCTTATCACAGTGGCTAGCACAGAGTAAGAATTTAATCAATTTTTGCTGAATGAGTAAATACCGTATGCCAAGCACCCTATGTATGCAATTTTACACCTTCACAGGAACATGATGAGCTGGGTATTGCTATCGTATGTAGGATAAAGAATCAAGAAATGGAGGCTAGAATGAGATCAAATATTTCCCCAAGGTCTTACATAGAAGTGCTATAAATGGGATTAAAATGCACATCTTTCTGTCTTCAAAGACCACACTCCTTACACTATACGTCGCTGATGGGTAATAAGATAAATTGGGGTGGAAACCATTCTTCTGTAAAGTGCTTTTTCCAATGTCGTTGGTCATTTATAATTTCAGAGAGAAGTGGGGAGGGAGGATAAAATGACAATCTGCTGGGGAAATATCTTTGAGTTGGCAGGGTCTTGTGGTACTTCACAAGTCAGTGCTTCTAAAACTAGGGTACAAGGCAATTGTCATTGAACACACAAAACCTCAAAAAGTCATGGAATACCTATTTCATTCAGTACCAAGTAATATAAGTGTTCAGAAATTTTTAAAACAAATTTTTGAGAATACAGCTTTAATTAAAAAAAAAAGAAATATTATTTTAAAGATATACTTTCCTTAGCCCTCTTCAGAGTAGGCCTCCAGATGCCCATTGGTACGTGACCATTTTCCTCAGTCCTTTTGTAGTTCTGTGGTTAATTTCGTGAAGCACTGTCTTAAGTCATATAGGAAGGTGATCTATTCTACTTTCCCCTATTGCTGGCCCTTTTGAAGGAATGAGGAAGGTCTCGCTAATTCTCTATTACAGTATCAATGCTAAAATGTAAAATGTCAATTGGATTGTGAAGGCCAGTTAGGAATTATTTTGATATAACATTCCCTTGACTATTCGACTACCATCTCTTTGCTATCCACTAAAACGGGTTTTGAGCTGCTTTGTTTTCTTAAGAACTTTTGTTTTCCCTCTGACTCAAAAGGATGTGTTATTATATTAAAAGTGTTTTCTGTGAAGAAGAAGATGAAAGTTATAGTAGCTCCTTGGTCAGATGCAAGGAATTTCTATAAAAAATGTCTTTATTTAAACAATAAAATTTTAACAATATTTAAATTTTGCTACAAAAGTATTTTTAGATGATACTTTTTTCTTAAAGAGCTATTTAAAATCATTTAAATACAGTTTAAGTTTAGTCACAGCAATTGAGATATAGTAATTCTTTAATAGTAATTCTTTAATAAATTCTCACAGTTAAATCACTTTATTTCAGGTGCTAAATAGGATTATGTAAAAGTTCACAGGCTTTTGTAGTATACAATTTTATAGTACTTCAAAATATGAAGTATAAAAATAATGTACCTTCCAACTTCATTTCAGCAAGTGCCCAGGTATTAAAATATATTACATTAGCATTGATTTGTATTCACACAGCATAAATCATCCTATGACTATTTAAAACTAAAGACTTAATTTACATATTAAAGTAGAGAACGCTAGAATTTTAAATAGGAACACTAAAATGAAAAATTCTCTCTACCAATGCACTGTATCATCTTTGTGTATCATCTAATTTAATGGAAATTACCTGAGAGTTCTTATCAAACCAGAACTCCATCTGTCAAACTGATAAATTATCTTTACAGACATTAAAGTACTATGTAAGTGGAAAATGCAATGCAAATGTGAGCTTTTCTATTTTTACAGAGTAATTCCTCAGAACAACTAACTTAGATATAGATTTGCAAGGATTTATCAAACAATTATAGAGAATAAAATTTCTCCCTAGTGATTAAAATCAGAATTGAAAGGACTTAAAACTATATGGGAGCTGGAAAAAAAAAATTGTTAGCAACTATTACAACACAGAGCTTCAGCTTTTGTAAGTTCAACATAACTGTTCTCACGAATGTTTGAGCAGATCTGTGATATAAAATAAATTGCAGTTTTCCTGAAACATGAAGCTGAATCATGTATACTGTGTTCATTTCTGTGGAGTATGAGTCATCTAAGCTTAGGTGTTTGGTTGTCCACCCAGCAGCTATATTTCAATCAGCTTTGTTATTCTCTGTTACATCTCATAGAACAACAACTCATACATATTTGTTTCAGGCATGTTCATGATTAATATTACTGAAATAATAAGTTACATAATATGATGTCTAATTGATTATAGTCACAGAATTTATTTTATTGACTTTATGAATTACATTATTCAATAATTGGAAAATTATCTAGTGCGCATTTAAAGTTTTCAAATATATGTGCACACACACACACACACACACAAACAAACACGTAGTAGAAAGTATATATGGTATTAACACTTCTGAGAATTTGGAGACCCTGACCCCCTTGTGGTTATAAGTCCTTTTAATTCTGATTTTAAATCATAAGCAATTAAGGGATTTAAAAACCACTGTGCATATCCTTTGTGTCCACAATTATCTACCCTTCTCTATTTTCAGAACTGGACACAGGGGAAAGGTGTGGTTAGACCATGTTGCTATGGCTATTTATTAATGACACAGATCCTCCTGGTGACCCTCTCACATGTAGCCATTTTAAGAAGTTACATCAATTCTGATAGAGCCAAACATCTTGAATAAATCACATTCAACAGAATAGTTTAAACTCCTACTGAGATCAGACCTATTTTTATGTCATCAGATATATAGTAGAAGATGTCAGAAACTGTGATTTTTCAAACCTAGTCAGGTGCTTATAGGATGACCAAAGATATCTAACAAATACATTAGCTGCAATAGCATTATTGTTTTTTAGCTATCCTAGATGATTTAATCATTTCCTAAGAAATAGAAAGGGCAGATTATGTCCTAATAATTTATTCTGATATGAAGTTTGAATAGCTCAGTGTTTACTCAACTGCTTAATATAAAGCCATAAAATTTTGGTGGCTTGGCCTATATTAATGCCGTGGGCAATTTAACAAATAATCAATGTTTAGCTGTCACTTAAAAGCCTGGCCTGTCAATTTTTAGCTACATCATAAGTATTAGTCATTTAAAAACTTTTTTTTTAACTTCAAGAACCCTATCTTGAATATCAGACTTAATAAATAAATATGTATTACCACTCCTAAAATACTAAATAAATAAGACAAAAATCCAGAATAAAGACTGTGAGTTCCAGTCAACATCATTAAGGTTTCTATTACTTTATTCAGAGAATTAAATGAATTCAAGCACACCCATTCCCCTTATTGTCCTTTATATTTTACTAATCCAAATTGCCTTATGGCACACATACATGCTTTTCTCTAATTTGAATTTTGTTTTTCACAGAATGATCACAATGGAGTTCTTTGTTTTTGTCTTTATATGTAAGGAAAATACTTCCTCAGTCAAAAATATACACAAATACTTTGCTTTGGGAATCTCCAAATTCTTTTAACAAGTTGTAATACTTTATACCTCTATAAAATAAGACCTAAATTAAAATTTAGAGGAAAAGCTAAAATTGAAAAGAGATGTATGAAAAATAAATTACTACAATAATAGCAAAACAAAATGTAACTGTTCTTAGAGTTTTCATCATGTCCAGGAGAATAAATATGAAAGTAAAACTCTGGCCTTTGGTCTGATTTGCTAATGAGCATTTCATTTCAACAATAGCAGATGGCATTAGAGAAATGTTCAATGCTCCCCAGACCTATGTCTCCTACATCAATCTTCACAGAAAAAAAGGTATTCTTTATCAAGTGAGCTGCAGAATGAGAAGATTACAAGCATTCAATCCAAGATAGACTTTCAGAAGCCATTTTATCAATACGAATAAAATGCTAATGCCAAGATTGAGTAATCTTCGTCCTCTCTTCCTTGGGAGAAAGCAAAGCTTATTATAACATGTTTATTGGAAGCTGCGTGATATGCTGAAAGAACACTGGGCTAAGGGTCGTATTATATCATTGCCAGTCCTTACTAATTATGAGTTTGGGAACAAATCACTTAGCCTCTCAAAGCCTCTGTTTCTCCACTTGTGAAATGAGTATAATACTATTTTCCCTTGTGACACAAAGAATTGTTATGAGGAGCAAATAAAATCATAGATTTGAATTTAATTTTCAGGGAGAACATACAATTCTAAGATGACTTTTATGCAACTTTATTGTTCCAACTATTGTTATTTATCACAGTTGTATATATTTACCTGAAGAGGATAATGGCTACCTCTTACACCGGGTGGTAAAATACACTAGCAGGCCCCAAAGAAGCTGAATCATCAGAGAAAATCAAGACAGCCAGTGAGTTTGCTGGGCTTGCTGTCACTCTTATTTTCATCTCAGAGATTCTTTAGATGTTTTAATTTTGGGGAAAGCCATTTGAAACCATTATGCTGTTAAATATGTAGGAAGTATATAAGGTTTCTTTTTTTTCCCCTTCTCCTCGGGAGTTTATGTCCCCCATAGAGTCCATAAAATAGAATTCTTATATATTGATAATTCTTGTTATTGTTTTTATTACTAGGGACTCCCTGCCAAAAAAAAAAAAATAAAACAAAAAACCCTATTAACATGAGAGAAATAAGATTATTTTCTCTGAGGTAAAATACCTGGTCACATTTAGGGAATCTGAGCAAATACACAAAATCACCTTAAGGAGAGAAGGATTTTCTCAAACTTTTAAGATTTGAATATAATCTAATTGAAAATATAAACATCATTAAAAGAAAGTATTAAAAAGCATTAATCACAATGAAGAAAAATGTCATAGTTGGGCATAAAAGCAGAGAAATGGAGACTAAAAATAAATGCTAACAAGGATAATTCAAGGCCTGCTTAGCGGAGAAAACTTAACCAAGTTGTCCTAGAATTTGTTTCCTATAGCACTGCTGTTCCTACTGTGGAAATTGAACATTGGGCTGTCTTAGCACTAACATTCCATTCATCCAATTACCTTTCTCCTGGTTCCATGATTAGCTTTCCAGTAAGCAATGAAAAGGGAATTTCCCTGAGTGGGGAATTAGAGCAAAAGAGGAGGCTAGAACTATGGAGGTTCTTACATGTTAACATCTAGTAGA
This sequence comes from Propithecus perrieri, assembly GCA_963574695.1. Lineage (NCBI taxonomy): Eukaryota > Metazoa > Chordata > Mammalia > Primates > Indriidae > Propithecus > Propithecus perrieri. The sequence continues at coordinate 11,455 of CAUYRB010085736.1, read as the reverse complement.
TGGGGCTAAGATGGGTGGTTTGAGTTGAGAAGCCCACCAGGAGTTTAAACCTACTAATGTATACCCCACCCTGAAATCACCAAAATCCGCAAGTTAATGTATCTTTGTCTAATCACACTTATCACATTCCTTTGCCAACAAATGATCAATAACATATTCACATATGATCAGATGGAGAATATATATAACATCTGGAATGCAGAAGGTCATTATCTTCATTAAAAAAAATAGAACAAAACCCCCCAGAAGGGGGGAGTTTAAAGTTTTTGCCCAGTGACCTCTTTGACAACAAATAGAACTACTGCCCAGCCTGGGGAGAGAGGGATGGACTCCACAGTGGAAATAGTTCCGATCCACTAGTGAAGGTTTGAGAGCTGACTGTAGGCACTAGTACTAGTTGTATACCTCTGATCTAAGAAAATAGATTTATACTTAACAAGTTAACAACTTTCACAGCATAACTATCATGCCCACAGAACCTATTGAACCTATCATGGTGCCTGGTACACAATAGCCTCAACAAATATTGGTTGAAGTAATAATTAGGCAAGTTGCTTAAGGACTTATCTAAAAAATAAGAATAATAATTGTAACTGCCTTGTAAGTTCATGGTGAGGTTTAAATAAGTCAATTTGTGTAAGATGCTTATACTCCTGGCAGATAGTAAACTCTTATTAGGTGTGTTAAATTAAAATCAATCCACTACAATTGGTGAGATGGCAATTTAAGGAGGAAATAAAAGTCACGATATGAACTATTTCCATTTCTCCCACATTTTATAGTTTAAGTGACTTCAATAAAGGAATAGATAAAACTCTATTTTTCAAAGTCTGGCAAAAAAACTAAGATTGCTTTTATGAATTACTGAAATGCTTGACTAAAAATTTAAGTGAGTGTATATTTATTATTCTTGCTTTCATAAGAATATTGACTAATTTTTTAATTAAATTTATTTGTTAATTTTCACATAATATAACTTTAAAGTCAAAATTGTTTCCCTTTCATCCATTTTGCAATTCTAAAATCACAGAGGGTTTGCTGTTTAGCAGCATATATACTATTCTTTATTGACACTGAATTTAGATTTCCAGACTACTAACGATTGAGCTCTCAACTACTATCTTCAATATTGTGAGCATCTTCTCTTTTAATCTGCTATTGAATGGAGTGATTTTGCATTGATGCATGTGTCTGTGTGTGTGTGTATATATATATATGCACACACACATGTACATAGAGAGAAACATACATATTTGAGAAATTTTAGTTCTATATATATTTTCTCTACATGGTTCAAATGGGAAATATCTTCAATAAGTAAATTTACTAAAGATAATCTGACATTTATTCCTCTAAGTATAGTTATTACCCTTGAAGTCTGTACAGCTTGGATGCTTTTTGGTACTTAATATCTTAATCTTAAACTATTATGATAGCCTCATAATTGCTTTCATTGCCTCTAATTTCTTCTTCATTAAATCTATCCTTTGGACTCAGATCAAAGGGATCTAACACACCCAAAAAAAAAAAAAGACCCAAAAATGTCAATTTCCTACCTAAAAATTTCCCATAATCACCTATTATCTGCAATATGAAATCTAAATTTCTCACGTAACTTGAAAGACCCAGTAAACCCATAGCTGGCCAATCACCTGAGACTCACTCCTGCCTTCTCAAATCCTTTGCTATTGCTGTTTCCTTGGTTGCCTTAAATCTTCCTGTGTGCTCACATTTTACCTTGTGTATTTGAATATCTATTCCGTAATATTACATAATATTATAATAACTTACTTGTTTTTCTCTCTGCCAGACAGAGAGTTCTTTGAAGATAATGACTCTATCTTTTCATCTTTGTGTCAGTAGATGTAGCACAGTGTCTAGCACATAGAATGCAAATGATAGTTGTTTGAATAAACAAATAAATGTAGGAACATCTAATAACAGATAAGAATCATAATATCAGACCTATAGTAGCTTCCAGTCTTCTTACAGTTTCTGTTCATTCAAGAGAATATGTATAAGCTTTGATCAAAATCTTTTAAAGCTAATGATTTTTAACTAAATTTCCAAATTGCTTTAAACTTCCCAGTTTGTCAAAGTCAGTGTGTAAATTATTTTAATCTAGTCTGCACGAAGACAACAAAAAAATTAATGTTCCCCTTCCTCCTCTGCCTCCTCTCTTTCTCTATTACTCTCTCTTTACCTCCTTTAAAAAAAAAAAAGAAAAAAAATTTTAAAAAGTTAATGTTTCTTTTTTCTTTAATCGTTGAGCTGTATGTTGGCCAAAAAGATTTATTTTATAATCAAAAATCAAAGGAATACCTTTTAAAGATATTGGAGCATCCATTTATAACTCTAAATGTTAACCTCACAGCAAATTTGGGGGGATATTTGTAAGATTCATTATTCATTTGACGTTTTTTTAAAGAATGTTTGATGTAGGTGGACAGAGATCAGAGAGAAAGAAATGGATTCATTGCTTTGAAGGAGTCACATGCATTATATTTTGTGCCGCGCTCAGTGCCTATGACATGGTCCTAGTGGAAGACGAAGAAGTGGTAAGTCTGAAAGGCAAACAAGGCCAGCATAAATTACAAACCTTGTGCTTTCCAATAGTACTACCACTTTGCCCAATTCAATGAAGTCCTTCCAAAAATGGATGTTATTTCTAGATCCTCATTTATGACGTCCAGCCTTCTCATTTTGCAAATAATAATCCTGCACGTTCTCATTTCTTATACCTAACAGAACAGAATGCATGAAAGCCTTCACCTATTCAACAGTATCTGTAATCACAAGTATTTTGCAACCACCTCCATTGTCCTGTTCCTCAATAAAAAGGATCTCTTTCAAGAAAAAGTAACCAAGGTGCATCTTAGCATCTGCTTTCCAGAATACACTGGTAAGATTCTTTTCCTTTAGTTCTGTAGTAATAAATTCTTGTATAGCCATATATTTTTCTATCTGGATTTTGACATTTAATATTTATAAATATGAGGCTTATGAACATTTTCTTGAGTCATGTGTATGATCCAAACTGGAAAGAATCTGACAAATAAAGAGGAACTTTCTCTATACTGTTTACATTAAAGAAAAGCTCTAATGAATAAAGCAAAAGAGTTGGACCAGGGTTGCTACTCTCTACAACATATCAAACAACATTGCAAATTGTATTGTGTTCAACATAATAGGAATGCAAATTTTATTCCAAATTGGCATTTTTAATGTATTTCCTAATGAAATATAGTAATGCTATAAATTAGATCTCAGTGGCTCTTCAATATCTGAATTGTTTTCAGAGGGATAGCATGAATGAATTTGAGAATAATGACATCTTCTCTTTTCATGGTCTTCCTAGGTCCCAGAATTTTTATGCTGATCCTGTTAGTCAGTGACTGTAAATGTCAAGTTCCATAGCAGGTTTTTTTTTGTTTTTGTTTTTGTTTTGTAAATAGTTGGATACTTTGCTGTTAATGAAATTATGTAAGATGGAAATATTTATTATTATTTAAACAAAAACACAAATCCAATATCACCAGTTAGGTATGTGGGGTAGCCCAGATGTTAGGAACATGGCATTCTGTCAAAAATATTTATGCTAATTAATTGATAATGAGTGTTCATATTTTTCTTCTATAATCATAAATATTTATATCGTCACACATTTATCATGTGGTTAAACATAAGCATGACTCAATACTGAATATTACAAATTGAATATAGACTCATAATTAAGGGCTATATATATATTTTTAAGTAATAGTGTTTCTTTCTTAGAGCAGTTTTAGTTTACAGAGAAATGAACTGTTTGAACAGAAAATACCTATTTTCCTTAGGTAAATACCTAGGAGTATGATTGCTTCCTCTCCCATCCCCTCCCTAAATAACAGTTTCCCTATTATTTACATCTTGCATTGGTGTGGTGCATTTGTTACAATTGATAAACTAACATAGATACACTATTAACTACTAACAAAGTCCATAGTGTACTTAGGGTTCACTCTCTGTGTTGTACAGTTCTATGTGTTTTGCCAAACGAAAGTCATATATCCACCATTGCAGTATTATGCATAATAGTTTCACTGGCTCCCAAATACTCTGTCTTCTACCTATTCATGTCTCCTCCGGCACCCCCAGCTGTATTTTGAGCAGTAGCCACTGATCATTTTACTTTTTATATAATTTTGCCTTTTGCAGAATGTCATATGGCTGGAATCATACAATAGATAGCATTTTCTGACTGGCTTCTTTCACTTAACAATAGGCATTTAGGTTTCCTTCATGTCTTTTTGTGGATTTATAGTTCATTTCTTTTTATTCTTACATAATATTTCATTCTATAAACAAACCACAGTTTGTTTATCCTTTCACTTGTTGAAGGATGTCTTGGTTATCCCCAATTTTTGGCAATTATGAAAAAAGCTATTATAAACATCCAGGTCTTTGTGTGGATGTAAATTTTTAGGTAAATCCCTAGGAGTATGACTGGGGAATTTTATGGTAAGACTATCTTTAGCTTGTAAGAAACCACCAAACTGCCTTCCAAAATGACTGCACCATTCTGCATTCCAGAAGGAATAAACTCCTTTGACTCCATATCCTTGCCAGCATTGGCATTGCCAGTGTTTTAGATTTTAGCCACATTAATGATTGCCATGGAATTTTGTTTCTAGTTACAATAAAGTGGGAAACAAAATCTTACCTCCTTTGAAAATCTTTATGTTACTGCTCCATCCTAAGTCAAGACCTCTCAAAGCATACTCTGTCATAAAGCCAATCAATGGGTTATTTTTAGCTGTCCTCCATTTGTTAGCCTACCTATTTTATTCCTGCCTTTTCCCAAGTGATTTCATCGTATGTCCTGCTACTAGACTAAACTTTCTCAAGCACAGCCTTCATCGTATTACCACTGTACTAAAATATCAGTCAAGAATAGCTCTCTACAGCCTTCCCTATCTCATCTCAGCTCCTTTAGTTAGTAACATAGCCCATAACCTAGCTCATAACATACATTCTACCTGATTTCCTACAATTCCTTTACAAAAACCTTTCATTTTCATCTAACCACATTCTCTAAAGCTCAATTCATTTCCAACCTGACCCTCAAGTCTAGTAGTACAGGCAACTCTCACTTTCACTTTTTTGCTATCACTCATGCTTTTTCTTTTCTCTCTTCTAGCTTTCTCTCAGGGTCCAGCTCAAATATCACCTCCTTCTGCACCTATTCATCTATTCTTTTCTTTTTCTCTTAGTTCATATTAAAACACACACATGCATGCACATACCCACACAGAGCATTTGATACATATATATATATGTATACATATATATATACACACATATACATATACATATATATACACATATACATATATATATACATATACATATATATATACACACACATATATGTTTGTATTACTCACTTTATTGCATAAATATGTTGGTATTTCTACTGTATTTTGAGCTTTTTGATGCAAAGATTACATTTTAGCCACCAGAAGCCTTCATTGGAGTAAGTGTAGTTCCCAGCACCAAGTAGATGCTGCATACATCCCTGATAATTGACCCTTGCCATTTTGATTTTGCAATACTTAGTATATCACAGTAAAATTCTAAAATTTACTGACATTATTTATAGTTTTATTCTTTGTAATATGCATTTAATGCTTACCTCTTCAAATTTTTTGTTTAACAAGGGCCAAATACATTTGAAGATGCAGGGAACTACATCAAGAACCAGTTTCTAGACCTGAACTTAAAAAAAGAAGACAAGGAAATTTATTCCCACATGACCTGTGCTACTGATACTCAAAATGTCAAGTTCGTGTTTGATGCAGTTACAGATATAATAATCAAAGAGAATCTGAAAGACTGTGGGCTTTTCTAGTCAATTGTTTTCTCTTCCACTCTTACTCATGGTTACTTTTCAAGATATAAAAAAGGTGCTGTGTGATGTGTTTAGTTTGAATATATATTAACCTTTCTAGTAATATAACTAGTATTATAAAGCAAAAAGTTTTTATGCAAAAATTTTAACGTATTGCCGTCTGTATGTGGATAAGTATCAGTTTCTTTGGGACATAGAGAACAGGGTGTCTTTGATGTCCTTGCGTGTAAAAACTGATATATTTTGGTAACTATAAGAGTACACATCAGTGACATTGAATTTTCCTTGAAATAAACTGCTACATGTGGCCTATTTTTAATCATAGAATAATAAAAAATGTGAAATAATAATTCTATATTTCCATTGGCCAGATTTTGAGCATTCATTTTTGCTGATAATGTAACCATGCCTGTGCTATACAGACAATTTGAAAATAGCACAAGGCATTTTATTAGTCAATTGTTTCTGTATTTGTCAGCTGCAAATGAAATGTGTACTATACATTTTCTTGTTAGTGGTAAATTACATATGCAAAATAAATATATACAATATTATCTGCTATATTGTTTTCTTAAAAGTCATTAATGCTGAATTTACCCCTAGAGTTGAAAATTTCAATAATTTATCTTTTTGTTCCATCCTGGTTGAAGAGAAAGGAAAGTGTATGGTCAAGTGCACAGTGTAAGGCTTTATGGGCTGAGTGGAGTGACAGCCTTTTATGGAGCACCCATTCCCCAGAGTTTATTCCACAGTGGCATGGAACATTATCGCAACTGATGATCACATGGGCTTTGGGACAAAAATTCTAGACTGCAAAAGAGAAAAACAATTTGATGTTTTAGCACTAGTATTTTTTTTGTGTTTTGTGAATAAGAAGTAGGAATAAGCGGATAGATTTTAGAAGGCAAAAGTAGAGCTTCTCTGTTAGTACTGTATATGCATTCTAACTATCATATTGTATTCTAATGGTCAAAGTTTTCTTTTTTAAAAGTGAAGTTGGTGCTTTACAAACTAAATCGTGTTATTTATAAAGCAAAAAAGATGAGGCTTTTTTTCTTTTTTAAATGTGTCTACCATTTCTAAAATAGACTCTTAAAACACGTCTCCATAACATTTATCCTTCTACACTTGTGGAAAGTGATATATAGTCAGTCTATTAGGTCAGCATGTAAGATTTATAATGACTCTTAGAAGAGATTTAATTAAGTTTTTACAAGCTAGATGAGATGCAGTGAACGTACATTAATCAAATTGCCAATCTACCATTCAGGTGGATTTAGGTAGCTCTGTCTCCAGTGTTACTACTTCATTGTTCTGTAACAAGTCTCCATTTTAAACACATAAGAATGATTATAACTCAATAAGTAATCTTGACTTGAGTGCCTATGATTTTTTTTTCAAAAGTACAAAGAAGTTATCAACAAATATAGTCAAATAAAAAAATAAATTATGTTAAAAAAATTTGAAATTCTTTCACAGAATGTAAATTATTTAGAAGCCTAAGATACCAAGTACAAAAAAAGCCTGAGCAATCATTTAGTTCAGGCAACCCAGAAAGTTTTCTGGCTGAGAACCAATATGTATATGGCCACAACCAAACATTTTGTTAGGAGACATTCAAAGCTATGAGATTTTAAATTAAGATTATAAATACTATACTAGTTTCATCCATTGTTTTGTCTTTTTTTACCATCTATTCTACTTTAACTATTTTTCTCCATGAGTGTGAGAACTTCCCAAAAAGGAAAAAAATATTTGAAATACCATTCTGACTTAACTTAAGGGTTCCTTTTTTAAATGATGTAGGTGGAAAGGGTGGAGTCAGAAATGGTTCAATTTGCCTTTTAAAAGTACATAACTCATTTTAACCTGTGCAAAAAGTGACAGATATCCATTTTTTAATGAAATATTGTCCTCTGAGAATGTTTTAATGTTAAATGATCAAACTAAAAATGGAAGTTAGTTTGGATTATTAAAAAAGAAAAACTGTTAAAGTCCTTCCAACACTATGATTTAACTTAAAAGAAAACTTTTCTTCACAATTGGAAATATTGCTGTGCTAAACACTGAATTTTAATTAAGGAGAGATAATTTTTAGTACAGAAAAAAATAAAATACATGTTTTATTAATTCTTTAGTGATTGCGATGTTTTAAATGTAAAGGCTTACCATTAAAAGACCTACCCTGGAGAAAAAAACTAGATGATTGCACTTAGAGTTAGCATAAGAAAGTTTATGCTATTTCTGATTTTACCTTTAAATTTTTAATATAAAAAGTTGGAGTAGAGGCACAGCATTTGGAGCTAATTAAATAAAGTAACAAATTGATAATGTAGGAAGATTTGCTTTTAACCTGAAGAAACTCCCTATGAGACCAACAATGTTGGTTAAAATGGAAACACCTGTTTGAACTGGAGAGTCAGGCTCCTAGCAGTACAGTTGATGCCATTGCTTTTACAGCATCCCAAAGAGGCAGGCTTTGTCTTTGCCGTTCAATCACGTGTTCCAGCAAATGAAAGATGTTCACGCAAACAAGCAAATGAATTCCACTCAAACATGTTCAGACATAATTATACTGACATTTTACTCTTCTGTTATTTGAGGTTTCTCTTCCTGACTCAGAATGTTCCCCAATCCTGCTTGCTTTCGAGTTTTAACACTTCCAACTCATTCCCTTCTGAGGTTTGTCCCCAGGCACTACCTCAGAGGTAAGATGTGGGTTTATATCCAACAGGGTCATTGACAACCCTGGCAATGGTTATTCCTCACAGAGCTTTTCCAGAAGCAGGAACTGGTCAGCAGATTAGATTTTACCTCCTGGGACTAGAGATCACAGAATTAAATGAAAGAGTATTAACAGGGCAATACCTTTGTGTCGAAATGTCATGAAAGTGGTCACCTATACAAAGATGCTCTACAGAAAAGAGGTTTTAAATTCTGTGGCATCTCTAATATTTATTAAAAATATCCAATATCCTATTGATTAACAAAATTTTTGAACAAATAATAGTCTTCATGTATATCACATAAGTGGGAAACCAATTTTTTCAGACTATGGGCCTATGCTAATAACAAATTTTCTTGCCAGATCCATCATCCTATTTAATCACAAAATGTATTTTAAAACACTTGCAGAGAATTACTTAGGCTTAACCAAACGCTATATACATGAGGAAAAAAATAAATCTTTTGTGTTGGTTTATGTGCCTTTATTATGTTATACCACTTCAGAATTAGAGGTAGACACATTGGTTAAAATGTATAATCTATGAATACTAAAAATAAAATATTCGTAAGAATTATGCAAGAAATTATAAATTCTCTCACTTAGACTAACCTTAAAAATAGGAGAGACAACCTTCTGCTTAGGATGAAGTATTGACTAGATAATACAATCAATCGAAGCCCTCTTTCCATTAATGCCTTTTCTGACTTTCTTACAAACCACTCTATAGCCACGTGGGGGCACACTTACATCATGTGTTTTTCTACTCAAATGTTAAAAACATAATATATTTGGATTATCAATGAAACAGATAATAAAATTCTGTTAAGAACCCTAGTTCATTTTTTTTGCTTCTAGTTCAATAGTATATGATAATCTTCTGATAATCATAATATACAATATTTCAGTCAAATTTGTGATTAGCAAAACTGTTGAAACAGCTTCAAGTTTGTAGAATGTTACATGTCTCTTTTCATGCTCTTGTTTTTTTTTTTTTTTTTTTTTGGTCATTTTCAAGCTTCTGTTTAAATCTAAGTAACCATTAATTTTGTAAAGTATGTCTTTCCATTATTCTGTATTGTGTTGAAAATCTTGATTAGTTCACAGTGAAAAGTAGAAGAAATATAATTTGATGCCTGACAACTACTGTGTTTTGTGAGTTGTAATCAATTGGCTGCTTATTAATGTGTGTCCTTTCAGTAAATCATAGTAAAATTCCATTCTGCTAAAACATTAACCATTCCACTATTCTGTTTATTACAACTTTTTCTCAACTACCACTCCACCAAATCTAGAGGAAAATGAGTGCTCTGTGACACTTTCCTTTACCACTACTGCTGCTGACAACACATTTTTCATTAGTAATAGCACCACTTTTATTTTAAGCTGCATTTGGTCACACTAGCTAAGTAATAAATAGAGTCAAATGAAAGAAAAATGAAATAAAAAGACCCTAATTTACTTCATAGGGACAGGAATGGTCCTCTAATCATTACACCTTCCAGATAAGGAATAATACTTGAGACACACAGGCAAAGCCATTATTTTATGTGAAAGACATTCATATTTTCTAAAGTGGTCAGAGTGGAACAAAACCGAGCCCATATATGTGATTGAAAATCATTTTTTTCAATGTATATTGCTGTGAGTTTGTTCTGAAAAATAAAAATGATCAAATATTAAATGTTATCATAATATTAAAACCAATAGAGAATATTTATATTGAACTCATTAAAAGCCTTATACTGGAGAAAGGAACTAAATTGTTGTACTTAGAGTCAGCACAAGAAAGTTCATCATAAAAAGCACCCATCCTGAATACCAAAGAAAAAGATGAGCTGTGCTACAATTATCGTATTCATTAAAATCTGAGTATTTTATCACACTTAAAATATTGGTAGAGAAGAATACATTTATCTAAAGCACAAGATATGTGAGATAATTTACCAGCAAAAGAAACCATTTTATTCCCCTAGGATTTAGGGTTACTGATAGTACGTTTGTTGTCCCCAGTGAGTCCACAAATGCCTAGTCTCTACTCAACTCAGGAAGCGATTACTTAACATTTCTATTTACATAGATAGTGTGCACTCCAATGCTTCCTGTAGCAGGGCTGCATAATCATCTCCACCTTTTGAAACGAAAAGTAGAGAATTTTATTATAAAAGTGTATATAAACCATTTACATAAAAATAACCACAAATGCTTATTCTTTTCTCATAATTCTGTTATTTTGTAAATATAAAAAGGAATACTGTGACAGGGTTCAGGACACATACTGAAAAATGGGGCACCTTGGCGGTTAAGAAAACAGTAGAAATAGGAAGGTCTCTCTGACCTTCTCTCACCATTCTCCCCTAAAGCAAGCCATAAAAGAATTCTTTGACCTTCCTATAAAGTAGGTCATTAGACCCTCATTCCAGAAGGGTCCTTCCTATGCCACAAGGAAAGAAATGAAGACACAGAGATGCCAAATAGAATCTGAACAAACAAGCCTTGCTAAAGTTTCCCCAATTTAATACCATTATTCCATCATACTTCTGCACCACTGTCCAGTCTTCATTAAACCTAAGCATAAAAACACGTTTTTCAGCCAGCCTGAGAAAGAGCGAGACCCCATCTCTACTAAAAATGGAAAGAAATTAGCTGGAAAACTAAAAATATATAGAAAAAATTAGCTGGACATGGTGGCACATGCCTGTGGTCCCAGCTACTCAGGAGGCTGAGGCAGGAGGATCGCTTGAGCCCAGGAGTTTGAGGTTGCTGTGAGCTAGGCTGACGCCATGGCACTCTAGCCTGGGCAAAAGAGTGAGACTCTGTCTCAAAAAAAAAAAAAAAAA
>CAUYRB010085733.1:0-15538 GCA_963574695.1 Propithecus perrieri | reverse complement strand
TCTTTGACAAAGCAGACAAAAACATACACTGGGGAAAAGAATCCTTATTCAATAAATGGTGCTGGGAAAACTGGATAGCCACATGTAGAAGACTGAAGCAGGATCCACACCTTTCACCTCTCACAAAAATCAACTCACGCTTGGTAACAGATTTAAACCTAAGGAGTGAAAATATTAGAATTCTAGAGTAAGATGTTGGTAATACTCTTCTAGACATTGGCCTAGGAAGGAATTTATGAAGAAGACTCCAAAGGCAATCACAGCAACAACCAAAATAAATAAATGGGACCTGATCAAATTGAAACGCTTCTGCACAGCCAAAGAAATTGTCACAAGAGCAAACAGATGACCTACAGAATGGGAGAAAATTTTTGCATGCTAGAAATCTGATAAAGGGCTGATAACCAGAATCTACTTAGAACTCGGTAAAATCAATAAGAAAAAATCAAACGACCCTATCAAAAATTGGGCAAAGGACATGAACAGAAACTTTTCAAAAGAAGACAGAATAATGGTCAGAAAACATATGAAAAAATGCTCAACATCTCTAATCACCAGGGAAATGCAAATTAAAACCACAATGAGATGTCACTTATCTCCAGTGAGACTGGCCTTCATCAAAAAGTCCTAAAACAGTAAATGTTGGTGTGGAAGCAGAGAGATAGGAACACTCATGCATTGTTGGTGGGACTGAAAACTAGTTCAACCTCTGTGGAAAGCAATATAGAGATGCCTTAAAGAAATACAAGTAGAAATACCATTCGATCCAGCTATCCCATTACTGGGCATCTTCCTAAAAGAGCAAATGGTACTGTATAAGAAAGACACCTGCACCCGAATGTTTATAGCAGCACAATTCATAATTGCAAAGATGTGGAAACAAACCAAGTGTCCATCAATGCATGAGTGGATTAATAAAATGTGGTATATGTATACCATGGAGCACTATTCAGCTTTAAGAAACAATGGTGATATAGCACCTCTTGTATACTCCTGGATAGAGCTGGAACTCATTCTATGAAGTGAGATATCCCAAGAATGGAAAGACAAGAACCACATGTACTCACCATCAAATTGGTATTAACTGATCAACACGTAAGTACACATATAAGAATAACATCTATTGGATGTTGGGCAGGGGGGAGGAGGAGGGTGAGGAGGGGGGAGGGGACGGGTATACGCATACACAAGGAGTGCATGAGCACCACCCGAATAATGGACATATTTGAAACTCGGACTTGGGGGGGGGCAAGGGCAACATACGTAACCTATACATCTGTACCACCATAATATGCTGAAATAAAAAAAAAAAGAAACAATGGTGATATAGCACCTCTTGTATACTCCTGGATAGAGCTGGAATACATTCTACTAATTGAGGTATCCCAAGAATGGAAAGACAAGCACCACATGTACTCGCCATCAAATTGGCATTAACTGATCAACACATAAGTGCACATATAAGAATAACATCTATTGGATATTGGGCAGGGGGGAGGGGGAAGGGGGTAGGATGGAGGAGGGTATGGGTATATGTACACACAAAGAGTGCAATGTGCACCACCCGAAGAATGGACATATTTGAAGCTCGGACTTAGGGGCGGAGGGGGGGCAAGGGAAACATACATAATCTAAACATCTGTACCCCCATAATATGCTGAAATAAAAAAAATAGAATTACCACATGAACCAGCAATCCCACTACTAGGTATATATTCAAAATAAATATGTATGTTTAAGCAATATATGAACTCTCATGTTCAATACAAAATTATTCACAGCAGCCAAGATAGGGTTTCAACCTTAGTGTCCATCAGTGGATGAATGGATAAAAAACGTGGTATATATACACAATTAAATACTGGTTAGCCTTTAAAAAGAAGGAAATTCTTTCATTTGTGACAACACGGATGAACATGGAGGACTTTATGTTAAGTGAATTAAGCTGGGAAAAGAAAGATAATTACCACATTATTTCACTTGTATGTGAAATCTAAGTAAGTTGAACTCATGGAAACAGAGAGTAGAATGGTGGTTACAAAAAGCTGGGGGAGGGTTGGGTAATATTGGTCAAAGAATACAAAATGTCATTTAGATGGGAAGAAAAAGGTTAAAAGAGCTATTGTACAATATAATGACTATGTTATTGTTAATAAAACTATATTTTATTCTTGAAAAAAATATAACTAGTAAAATGCCAGAAAACCATACATGGTTTTTAAAAATAATTTTGATAAGCCTTTCAAACACAACAGAGAACACTAAAAAGCCATAAAGAAAAGAATAATCAAATGTAGCTACATAATTCGGTATAAAACTCTCCATAAAAAAAGAAAAATATCTATAGATTTTGTCATCTAATATAATCCTCCTTACCTGTCTTCCATAAAACTTGTCAACGTTATTTCTGTATCTTCATTTAAGTCATTGATAACATCACTTATCAGGACCAGGCCAAGGCCAGTGTCCTACATCAAAGCCACTAGAAACCTCACCCCATGATGTCATTGTTCATTTAATTAGAGCCATGTGGGCACAGTTATTTCCCAGTATACCCAATTGCATAAGCACCTAGTTTACATATCTACATCTTATCTATAAGATTATGAGAAACCTATTTAATGACTTGATAAAGTACACATAAAGTTTCTGCATTTCTTTCAAATGCTAGTCTAGCAACCTGACCAAAAATAAAAATAAATCAGTTTTATCCATTTTATCCTTAGTCAACACATGCTGCCTCTTCGCCTGTGTGCTCAAAAAATCTAAAGCAGACGAACAGGAAGAAGTTTTATCAGCTCTACATTCAAGTCCATTATTAATCCTCTAAATTCTCACTATTTGCGTCATTACCACCCTGGTCCAAGTCATCTTCATCTCTCACTTCGAGTACTACAAAAGCCACCTGACTGATCTTTATACTTCCAGTTTTTCTCTCTTAATATAGAAATCAAAATTATCATTTCAAAAAGTCATATCAATCGATTTATTTGCTTTAAGTCCTCTAATGCCATTGATCATCTTTAGAATAAATCCCAAGCCCTAACTATGGCCTACAAGTCCATCCCCATGCTATCTGGCCCCTGACTCCTTATCTGACTTCATCACCTACTGTACCTCTCACTCACTCCACTCCAGCCACTATGCCTTTCTTGCTGTTCTTCAAACACACCAAATTCATTCCTGCCTCAGGAACTTTGTACATGCTTTTCCTTCATGGATAGCTTTTCTCCAAGATTTTTGCATGGTTGATAACTTCTTATTATGTAGTTCTGCTCAAATGTCATCTCCTCATAGATCCTCCCAAATCATTCTATCTAAAATTACAATCCCTCCCCAGTATACACTATGACTTCTTACTCTTATTTATTGTTATCATAGGACCTATCATCCTCTGAGTTTATATTTTTTAATAACTTACTTATCTCTCATGAATCTTTCTATTATAGTGTAATATTCATGAGGACAGAGATCGTGTCTATTTTATTCAGCATCATATCCCCAATGCCTACTTTGGTGCCTAGCACATAGCAAGTACTCAAGAAATATTTGTTAAATGAGTGAATGAATAAAACAAGTCAATAAATGAAGTAATAGTAACATGCAATAGGAATAATACAGTTTATAGATGAATAGATTTAGTAAACCAGCCGTCCCCAACATTTCTGGCACCAGGGACAGGTTTCACAGAAGACAATTTTTTCACGAACGGTGGAGGGTAGAGGGATGCGGAGGTGAGGGGATTGGAGGGGCGGAGCTCAGGCGGTGACGTGCTGCCTGGTTCATAACAGGCTGCGAAGCGGTACAGGGGCTGCGTCTCAGGGGTTGGGGACCGCAGTAGTAAACAATAATGTTATTCCATTTTATCATTTTCCTTACACATTAAAACTAAATTTTAGTTTTGTTCCACCACTCTTTACTACATCTTTTAATACTGAAAACATTTCCCAGATCCTAAAGAACATATCCTATTGTGTTTCCATGATCATAATCTTCTCTCACTTCTGCACCTCTATCGTATTTGCCTGGGAAGTTCTGAGTAGCAAGATAAGAAAATGACTATAGTTACCAGCCTTTGGAAAATCATTTAGCCCATTATGCAAATGAAGGATAGCATAATATCCAGAGCATGACACATCACCTTCTGTTTTAAAGACATAAATAATCATATGATAGAATTAAAATAATAGTTCTGAAATGATACTAATAACCAGAAGAAAATCCATAAAAAGATAGAAAAGATGCTTAAATGATACATTAATTCATTTGTTCCAAAAAGCTCTTATTGGAACCACTAAATGTTGTATGATTTTGGCTAAATATATATTACATTTTAATCACAGAATAATGTGGCAATTGGGGTCTAACATTTATGCCTTCTTTTTGAAGGAGAATGCCTTTTAACGTTAATTGTAATAGAAATAGATGTAGTAGTGTGGCAAAGTTTAATGGCAAAGATATTAATATGTTAATAAAGAATTATAATTGTCAGTTTGTGGTAGATAAAACTCAATCATTATACTTTCTCTTCAAATTAAAACTTTCTCCAACCTTTCTACTACTCTGCATATTAATTCATTGCTTATTTCTTTTGGGGAATGCTAGCCATCATGCAAATAAAGTTGTTGCAGCCGGACCTGGTCTTCTTAGAGGTCTCAGGGTGAACGGGCAGGGAAAAAAATATACTGAACTAGGAGTCAGAATACTTGGTTTCAATTTCTAGACCTACCACTTACTTGCTTAACATGCAACATTAGGCAGATTGCTCTAACTCTTGAATTCTGTTTGCTTGTCTCTAAAATGAAGTTGCTAATATCTACCTTATTTCCTTCATAAGGTTTCTATTTGAATAAAAACTGGTAGTAATAAATATATTTTATTAACCTTGGTTAACAGGCAAATTTGTGTGACTGAAATTTCCTCTGAAGGAAGAATTTACAAGTACATAATAACATATAATATTTTACTGATAACCTTTAAGTGTCTTTAGTATCAATCTTCTGTTTTAGAACTAAAATCTTAAAATATATGAAGGACATTATGAACCATAGTCAATTATCAGCTGTATATCTTCATAATATTTAATCATTTCACCATTTATCGGTGTGTTATTCATTCATCAAATATTTATTGAGTAACCTTCAGTTAGTCATAGCAGACTGAACTTTAGTGTTTGTTTCTACTCCTTGAAATTTTACTAAAATTATGCTACACAGGAATGAAAATGGTATAAACCCACAAAGACAAAGACAATGGCAGAGGAGACAGCAGATAAAGATGCCACCACATTTTTCAAACGTTAATAGCAGAGTGGTTGGTGATTTAGCAAAGACCAAGGAGCTAAAATTGAAATGTGTGCAGACAAGAGTAGCAGCAAAAGGTTAATCAATTTGCGCTGCAGAACCTTGAAATGTCATATTTGGAGGCACCAGCTACAGTAGAATGTGATATAAGGAACAGGGCTGAAAGTGGGTGAATTGCATGAAATTCTACATATAGAGGAGTTAGACTTCCACTCACACACCTTGTTCTCTTCAACTCCATACACCCTTCCTTTGGACAGAGGCACTATAGACATTGATTTGGGGGTACCCTTTAAATAAACAGCAACACACCACTTACCAGTGCTTGCCCATGCCCACAGAGTTCCCAATTCATGTTTCAGTAGTTATTTTAAATATGAAAATAAATGAAATCCTCTCATGTTAAAGAGAAACAAAACATTCTACTAAGTGAAGTATCCCAAGAATGGAAAAATAAGCACCACATCTACTCACCAGCAAATTGGTTTCACTGATCAACACATAAGTGCACATATAAGAATAACATTTATTGGATGTCGGGCAGGGGAGAGCAGGGAGGAAGGAATGGGTATATACATACACATTGAGTGTGATGAGCACCATCTGGGGGATGGACACGCTTGAAGCTTGGACTTGGGGGGGAGAGGGGGCAAGGGCAACATACGTAACCTAAACATCTATACCCCCATAATATGCTGAAATAAAAAAAAAAAAGAGAGAAAGACAAAAAAAAAAAAAAAAAGAAAAAGACTTCAGAACAGAAAAACATTTCAAAGGTAAAACAAAACAATCTATTATCATAATCCTCAAAGAAATAGGAGAAGATATTGTATAATTGATTCATAAAACTAGAACAGGATGATAAAAAGAAATGATCAGAGAACAAGAAAGAACTCTTAAGAATATTCACGTGTGTTTGTGTGCATGTGTGTATATGTCAATGTGTGTATATCTAAATTGAAAATATATTAAAAAGATAAGACAATAAAGTTTAAATTTATCACAGAAAGTTGAATATAAAGACAAGCACGGACAATAGTACAGAAAAGATAAGAAAATTAAAGAATCAATTTAGGAGCCACAATATCTTACTAATAAGATTCCAGAAGGGACAGATAACAGAGGAGAAAAAGTTATTAAAAAATAATCAGGAGTATTTCCTGGAATTGAAGGACTTGCATTTTCATATTGAAAGTGACCAATATAATGAATGCAGAAGACTTATAGGTAGGCACTCATTGGGAAATTTCAGATCACCACTTCTATTACTTTTATATTTTAGCTATAACAAATTATCACAAACTTGATGATTTAAAACAACAAAAATGCATTCCTTGGCTCATGACCCCTTTTTTTCCAGCACTACAAACTCTTGCTTTTATAGGCAAACCTCCTATTCCTGTAGTCAAAGCTCCCTCTAATTCCCTCTTATAATGATCTTTGTGATTACATTGGGCCTTCCAATACAATCCAGAATAATCTCTCCTTCTCAATATTCTTAATCTAATCACATTTGCAAGTGTCTTTTACCACATAAGGTAACAGTTATATGATCCAGAGACTAGGATGTGGACATCTTTTGGGGAGAATTATTCAGCTTACCACTTCACCATAATGAAAAATGATTTTTAAAAGCTTCGAAAGATGGGATAGATTGTCAGGCAATGTAATAAGAACCAGAAATCTGCATACCCCTAGGGCTTGCAACTGCATTATTGAAAGCTAGAAGGTAGGGGAGAGAGAGAGAGACTCTGATCTGGAGTTTCATTCCCAGTCAACTTATACATTAAATAGATTTCTAAACATGAAGAATCTCTAGAAATTCACCTCTCTCACCTTCACTGATCATATGGCTTAACCCAAGTAATTCTACCATAGATATAGAAAGCAATGAGTACAGATTGAAGCCCAGGGGATAAGGAACTTGGGGTGCAAGAGACGATTCCTAAAAAATAAAAAGAGCAAGCAATAGAGTGTCTGAGACTATTAATATATTCAACAATTTGAGGAAAATAATGAAAGGAATGTTACAGGAATGTTTGAGATTTTGGAAAATTAGTTAAAGGTATTAATAAATAGAAAACTAAGCTAGTAAAAAAAATCAGGCTTATTACATATCAAGAAACACAAAACGTTATGTGAAATGAAATAAAACAATTGTATACCACATAGTTCAGCAATGAGTAACATTTACATAGCAATAATGTAATCATTAACTACTACTTTAACCCAAAATATTTTAGAAAGATAAGAGTAAGGAGTGGAGGTGGTAACATATAAAGAATTGTAGAAATTATTCCAATAATCAAACCCTTGTACACATTATTGGTGGGAATGTTAATTGGTACAACCACAATGGAAAAAAGTATGGAAGTTCCTCAAAAAATTGAAAATGAAATTATTATATGGTCCAGCAATCCTACTTCTAGGTATTTATCCAAAAGATTTGAAGTAAGTGTGCTGAAGATATATCTGCACGAGGTCAGACATATTTGAAACTCGGACTTGGCGGGGGGGGAAAGGGCAACATACGTAACCTAAACATCTGTACCCCTATAATATGCTGAAATAAAAAATAAATAAATAAATAAAAAATATATCTGCATACTCATGTTCATTGCAACCTTATTCACAATGGCCAAGAGCTGGAATCAAATTAATTGTCCATCAATAGATGAATGGATAAAGAAAATGTCTTACATATACACGATGGAATACTATTCATACCTACAAATAAGGAAATTATGTCATTTGTGACAACATAGATGGAATCGGACAACATTATGCTAAATGAAATAAGCCAGGCACAGATAGACAAACACCACGTGATCTCACTTATGAGTGGATTCTAAAGCAATTGAACTCATAGAAGCACAGAGTAAAATGGTAGTTACAGATGCTGGGGTGGGGGAAATGGGGATATGTTGGTTAAAGGGTACAAAGCCTCAGTTAGACCAGAGGACTGAGTTTTATAAAGATATATAATATGGTGAATAAGTTAATGATGATATACTATATATTTTTAAAATTGCTAAGACAGCAAATTTCAAATGTTTTTTACCACAAACAATAAGTATTTGAGGTGATGGATATATTAATTATCTTTATTTAATTATTCCACATTGTTTTCATATATTATAACATTTCTTTTTACCTTATAAATATAGATAATTATAAGTTGTCAATTTACTTTGAAATAAAAAAATAATAATTAATAATTAAATAAGTGGAAGTACAAGGTTATTCTTTAGAAAAAATGGTGATTGTTGGTATATGCCAGAAGAAAGAGTCAAAAGTTTTTAAAGCAGTTGTCTCTGAGGTGTAGGGCTCACATTGGAAAGGAGTGTCACAAGGGACTACTCTACTTTGTTACGTCGTTTAGCACTATCTTATTAACAATGTGCATGGATACCTTTAGAAAATAAAAGTAAAACGCTGACACAAACAACATTAATGGAGTACTTACTCTGAGTCAAGCACCATGCTAAGGTTTGAGGACTTTGTCTCCAAAGTAGTTCCCTACCAACATGAATCTTTACGTTCTACTTGGTGGCTCTGTCCTCAGTGATGTAGAAGTCCGTAGCTCTAAAGATATCAGTTTCATAATACAGCATCTGAACAAATTTTTTATGACCTAATATTCAATAGGTACTTGTTAGTACAAAAAACAGTATATAATTTACATTATGGTAATCCGAAAGATAGAACAAAAATTATTTAAATCTAAAAATAATCTACAAATTGTACTGAAAGCAAAGCTTTCCTTCCATTCTCTTTACAAAAGCACATAGACCAGAACTTTTCAGAATCAATAGGCTTAACTGATTTTATATTTATAAGATTATATTGTACATTAAAACAGTTTGGATCACTACACTGATCCTGAAAGTAATTTTGCATCCTATAGTTACACTGCTCTGGGATTCAGCTTCTAATTGCTAGGCTCATGTTATTAATAATACCAACAGCTACCAATTATTGAGCATTTACTCCATGCCAGAGAGCATGCTAAGAGATATATGTGTTATATATATCTCACACAGTACAGTGAGGCAATAACTATCATATTACCATTACAAAAACAAATTTGAGGTTCAGAAGAATTAAACTGTTTCAGAGTCACAATGCTATTGAAAGAGTCAGGATTTGTACCCAGGCTGTTTGAGTCAGGAGCAGACACTAAACTACACTTACTATTCTGCCTTTCAGAATAGCTCTCCACTGCCTACAGCCTCAAAATTGAACTCTCTATGGCCCAACTGCTCTGGTCTTACCTAAATATTCATCTGATTTCCAATAATTCCTCTTCGGCCTGGTTTCCCCAAAATGCTATGCTGATATCCATGTGCATGTAATTTCTAAAAATTATTCTCATTGAGAAACCACTTTTTCTGTCTTCTGCTATTACCCTTCCTACAAATTTCACCTATTGTGTGATAACTTACCAGGCTATTCCATTCTACTATGATGCCTTCACTTTTTCAAATATATGTCGAAACAGTCAGCTATTGTCTCATATGTTATTTATTGAGCATGTGTATTCAATATTAACTGAAATACAGATTTGCAAAGGTGGAGTTCATATTGTATATGATCCCTACAGAATTCAGGAGAAATTCAAATGCATAGTATGTGCTCAATGAGCATTCATTCAATTGAACTGGCCAAAGGGTAAAATAATTGACAGTAAAACAGTTGACTTCCATGCAATTACTAAGATGGCTAGGTCCAAAGTCAATGGACAGAGTATCTTATGTGTTTTGTTCATTTTGTTTAAGACATTATTTGGGCAGAATATTTCATGTGTTTTTTGATTTTGGTTAAGACATTACATATACTGTATGTGTGTGTGTGTATGTAAAAGATAATGATCTGATAAATTTTTTCAACATACTAATGCCTCTGGAGTTATTATAGAAAACTTATTTTATGTTTTTTATTTCCATAGATATAGGGGATACAACTGTTTTTTTTGTTACATGGATGAATTGTATAATGGTGAAGTCAGGGCTTTTAGTGTACCTGTCAACAGAATAGTGTATGCTGTACCCAACAGGGAGATTCTTATCCTTTACCCCCCTCCCCATATAGAGAACATATTTTAAAATTTAGATCTATAAAAAGATCATGTCTGTAGCCAGTTTTATAAAATCTAGAATTTATTATAATTCTAAAAATAAAAAACACGGACATGAGAATTGAAAGAAGCCTTAGAGTTTACACAGCCCACCTTCATATTCCAAGCTGAAATTCCATTTCCAGCACCCTGACATCCTGCCTTTGCTTGAGTAACAAGACCATTTCTAGTGGCCTGACCCATTGTCACGTGGTTATAATTGCTGATTTTAACTATTAGAGAATGGCCACTGACTTTGTTGTGAGTGACCCTAATGCCATTGCTTTTGCATAAAGTCTTTCTTGAAAGTCAAGTGCTCCTCCACTCTCGCCTCATTTCCTGCAAAGGATTGGCAGCACTGGCTGCATGGTAATTTTGCAGGAGACACTGCACATCACCGGCATTTATTTTGCTCCTTGGTTGACGTATTTATTTTAGGAAATGCTTCAGACAATATGATAAAGTTTCCAGACAGAAGACCCATTGGCTTTCCTTATTGGAAAACAAAGCGTATGTGAGGTCAAAAAAGCACTTGAGATTTCTTTACAACTGTACTAATGAGAAATGACAAAAGCTGAAAGAAGTCATGGAAAATAAATAGCACTGGGAGACTGGTTCAACATCTGATTAAACATAGTACAGTATTTACTTTCCTTCTGGCTGTGCATTTCTAGGCTAAATATAAAATATAGTAATTTTATGTAATTGTGAAAAGGTCATCTAGCTAATTTCATTTCAAGCATAAGAAAGTGGGAAGAATACTTAACCTTCATTTGTTGATAATCATATTGCTTCGTAATACTGCTGGAAGGAAAACCTTATCAACCATGGGAAATCCTAAAAAAAAAAAGTGTCCCTAAAATGTCTTGGTATTTTTTGTCTTTCATCTGTTTTATGTCCCAATGTATACCTTTACATTAATGAAAAGATCATGTTATGATAATTAGCAGTAACATTTATTTAAAGAATATATTAATGCCCTATAAGATTTATACTTCTGATAAGTGCAGCAGTGAATATTTTAATTGCACTATAAATACCATATGGAGCAATAGATTCCTCAAATAATCAGTTTTGTCTTTTAGCTGTAATTTGCACAATGCCAAAAAGTCTAAAAACTAAAGCTGGCATCATAATTCCTACAGAGATATTTAGTCACCTTAATTATACTCATCATGCAACTGGCAAACTCTGTAATTACTATTATTTGGGAGATTGTTTTGCCAAATAGTCTGTTTAAAAGGTTAGTTCCATTGTTTCTTAAAGCTGAATAGTACTCCATGGTATACATATACCACATTTTATTAATCCACTCATGTATTTATGGACATTTTGGTTGTTTCCACATCTTTGCAATTGTGAGTTGTGCTGCTATAAACATTCGGGTGCAGGTGTCTTTCTTATATCACCTCTTATATACTCCTGGATAGAGCTGGAATGCATTCTACTAAGTGAGGTATCCCAAGAATGGAAAGACAAGCACCACATGTACTCACCATCAAATTGGTATTAACTGATCAACACATAAGTGTACTTATAAGAATAACATCTGGGGGGGGAGGAGAGAGGAGGGGACGGGTATTTGCATACACAACGAGTGCAATGCGCACCACCCGAAGGATGGACATATTTGAAACTTCAACTTAGCGTGGGAGGCAGGGGACAAGGGCAACATACGTAACCTAAACATCTGTACTCCCATAATATGCTGAAATAAAAAAAAGGTTAATTCCCTTTCTATCATATTTTATCTTAACGTTTGATTGTCTATAGCTTCATTGTGAATGTGAAAGATTCAAAGGAACTAGCTTAAGAATGAAACTATGTGAAACTGGAAAGTCTTTTAGAACATATAGGAGAATCTCTTAATGCTATTTGGGTTGTAGGTGAGCTATATGAGGATCTGCATAGACTGCACACAATTCTTATCCAGTGATACACCATGTGATATATAGCTTATTGGATTCATCTAAGCACAAATTGTGTCACATAAGCTCTCCACTACATCATCATGCTACATTTTCAAAAAAAAAAAAATAATGTCATACAATTCTCCAATAAAAGGAACCAGAGCTCCTTGTAAAATAGCTAATTTTAATACTAGATCAGAATATATGCAAGATAAACCTGGAACATCTTGTAGCACTAGGCAGTAAGGATGTGCTAAACAAAACAAAACAAACAAAAAACACAATGAAGGGTATATGTCAAAGATATACTAGAGTCAACTGAAAGAGCTCTCAATGGCCAAAGATGAAACAATCTGAGCAAAAAAAAAAAAAAAAAGCAAAGTAGTATTGGATTATATATCAAAGTATAAAAGTATAAATTAAATATCCGTGAGTTCATGGTGATATAAAGAACTATTTGAATGAATAAACGGAAGAGAAAAGACAAAACTCCTTTGTAGAAGAATTTCAAACATAATTCACCATTCCTTAAGTGTAGGCTTACTATAGTGACTTCATTCCAAAGAATATAGTATTTAAAGGGGGAATAAAAGAGTGACTTTACAGTAGAGAAACCTGCCAAACACTTCCTCAGCTAGATGGTGAAGGTCAATACCCACAGTAATAAGTCATTCTGATAGCATACCCTTGATATGATGTAACGAGAATGGCACTTTACCTCTTTGGTTGTCCTCCCCAAAACCCATAACTTGAGTCTAATCATGTAGGAAACATCAGCCAAATCCCAAATGAGGGACTTTTTACAAAATACATGACCAGTACTTTTCAACATTGTCAAGATCATCTAAAACAAGGAATGTCTGAAAAACCGACACTGGCAAGAGGAGCCTAAGGGGACAAGATGACTAAAGGCAATGTGGTATCTTTTATGAAATTCTGAAACAAAAAAGGACATTGGGTAAAACCAAGGAAATCTGAATAAATTATCAACTTCCACAATAGTCTTTCCTAGCACGGCATCATATCTTCACTGATATGGCAAAAATTCTAAGGGGAAATTTTTCTTCTGCCTATGAAAATTAAAACCAACCTAAAACTCTTTGGAGATATAAACTCCATGTTCTGTCTCACAGGACTGATAACACTTTTTTGATCAGAATTTGAAGCTCTTGTATCTTATGAGGATCTTGATGGATAAATACAATTACAATTCAAAGGGATTACATTGACTACTGTGACAGACACTAAGGATACAAAGCAGAATAAGAAAATTCATAATCTAAAAGTTCTCATAATCAGACGGGTGAGGCTTATAGATAACTATACATAAAATATTTGCTTTAATTAGAACACACTCAAATTTATACGTGAGTACAAACAAGAGGAGAAATTTTACTGGTTCTAATGGTAGAGAAGGCTTTATATCAGAAATGACATTTGAAATGTACCTTAAGGAATGAGTATGGATATTCCAGAGAAATAAGGAATAACGAACACAAATATGTTTATTGCTAATAATTAAAAATAAAGAGGGGATCGGAGGTTTGAAATGAGAAAAGGGGAAAAATAGATAGAGAAGTAGTATTTCATAGATGATTTGATGATGTAGCATTGGAAAATAGAGGATGTGAATTTCTGGCTTTTAGGTGGTAAAGGAACTGAAATGTGCATGTGGGTGATAGAGTTGGCTAAGAGTTTATTGTTTTCTGGCGTGACATTAGTATAGGGAGATGGACCAGAACAATCTATCCCAGGGAATACGGAAATCCAGCTCCTACTTAGCATTTCCAAACTAAATCAAGTGAATAAAGATTACCAAAAAGTGTCTCTTGTATCTCAAGCATGCAAATTATTTTGTCTCTGAAACAGACGAGGAGATGAAGAGCAATACATTGGAAAGTTCTAATTAAAAGGATACTTAGCCTAGGTTATGCCCAAATAACAGCGATGTCAGTGCTGAAAGTAAAAACTAATGAGCTGGGGAAAATGCCTAAAAGGAGTATGCCCCTAAAATATCTTTATGTCTTTTGTCTATCATTTGTTTTATGTCCCAGGTTATACCACACAAAATAAGAAACAAAGCAGTTTAGGTGAATGATCTGGTCTAATCAGATTATGATTCTCCATAATCTTTTCTTACTTGTGGTGAATAATTGTATGTTGTAATCAACACATTTTATCCTGAATGACAGGTCTAGAATGTTATGAACAAAATCAACCCAAGCCAAAGGTGTCAGGTATAAAATACAAATCCTGGTAGCACATGTAAGCTCTTGAAAAATAGATACATAAGACATCTAAAGAAGGATCTAAATCAACCAGATATTTTGGGTCCTATAAAACCTGGTATAGTGGTTCATTCTACAGAGTGATCAGACAATAGAACAGAAAGAAGCAATCCCATATAGCAGCGAAAACCAGTAAGTTGAATAGCTTTTGATATTCTTTAACATTTAAGGTTGCCACTGATTTGTACAGCACTTCAGAGCTTCACAAAAAATATCTCATTCGAAGTTGACAACAGCCCCAAAGAACATATAGGACGGAGATTTCTTCCCCGTTTTACAGAAAAGAAAAATGAGATTTAGCTAAGGTAATTTGTTTACATCACTGAGCTAGAAAGTAACAGAACCAGGATTAGTTCACAAACCTCTTTCCACTATATCATGTAATTTCATATGTTTTGCATATATATATATATATATATATATATATAGACACAGACATATGCATGTACACACATACATGTGTTGCTCCATGAATTAATATAAACGTGTTTGCAGACAGGATTTGTCTTAGGAGTTTTGCAGAGCTTTACCCTGAAGGAATATGTGAACTTGTTGGTTTGCATTTCAAATGCTGTTACATTCGGAAGGGCATCTCTGAAAGACAGTAGCGGCTGTATCCCACAAGGCACCGTGTTTCTCAGACCTAAGTGTGGGGAACGTGGCCAGTGTTCCCTGCAAAAAACCGGGTCCCTTTGGTAGAATTGCAAGGGATAAGAAAATAATAGAAATGGAAAATGGAAGAAGTAAAAGAATACACTGAGACAAAGATATAGTTTTATAAGTTTATAAAGATTATAGGCAAAGCGGGAGCTCAAGGGGCTCGGACCTCTCCGTTGGTCTCAAAAAGCCCCGAATGAGGTCTTACATGGTAACTTATAGAAAATAGTGAACAATTGTCAGGGGTAACAAATTTACATAACA
>CAUYRB010085727.1:0-12163 GCA_963574695.1 Propithecus perrieri | reverse complement strand
AATGTGGTATATGTATACCATGGAGTACTATTCAGCTTTAAGAAACAATGGTGATATAGCACCTCTTGTATACTCCTGGATAGAGCTGGAACGCATTCTACTAAGTGAGGTATCCCAACAATGGAAAGACAAGCACCACATATACTCACCATCAAACTGGTATTAACTGATCAACACATAAATGCACATATAAGAATAACATCTATTGGATGTTGGGCAGGGGGGAGGGGGGAGGAGGATATTTGCATACACAAAGAGTGCAATGCGCACCACCCAAAGGATGGACATATTTGAAACTCGGACTCGGGGGGGGGGCAAGGGCAACATACGTAACCTAAACATCTGTACCCGCATAATATGCTGAAATAAAAAAAAAATAAAAAATAAAAAAATAAATAAATAAATGTTTTAGAAATTTATGTTTCGTTGTGTAATTTACCAGTCATTAAATGTTTCCTATATTATTTAGCATATTTATAACACTTCATACTTATTTCTCTTTGTAATGATATAAAATTGGCTATCAGAAACCACTTAGGCCTCTGGAAGGCTAATATATTTGTTTCTTAAAACATACTGTAACATCAGTAATCCTGATCTTTACAAACATTTTTTTGGACAATCTGAGTTATTTATTTTAAAACATTTCATTGATTTGGGAATTCAAAACTGTAGTATTTGGGACAACTAAAATCTAATACAGCAGACATATACTCAAGTGGAACATAAAATTTCTAAACAGTGTTTTCAATTATGTCCAACATTTTATCAAAACTTAAAAAATACCCACATATATTTAATTCATAAAATGGGTTGAATTCAAAGTACATATGAAACAAGAGAATTTGGGCAGTAGAATTAAATGTCACTACATTTTAGCATCCAAGATACAGAAATCAGCACCTTATAAGGCTGCAAATTCAACCAAAAACTTAAATTAACAACTTCAATTAACAGCAGTGGTAAAATTTTAGGGTTGTCTTAACATTCTAAAATCTGAAGCTGAGATTCTCAAACTTTAGTGTGCTAAGAAGCACCAAGATTATTTGTAAGAAAAGCAGATCCTGTGGTCCCACCTTCAGAATTATGATTTAATTGGTATTGGGGGAGGGGGGCGGCCATGACCAAGAAATCTGCATTTTTAGAACACTTGAGTAATGACTATGGTACCGATCTAAAGTCAGCAATACTAGGTGAGAAAATAAAGTGACCTGCAATGGCAGTCCCTCCAATTGCATACCAAAACTTACAAATTATGGAAAAGATATTTTATTAAAAAAATATATTTTATTTAATGACAAAGATATTTTATTTAATAGCAGTGATTGCCTAGAGCAGGAACAGGGCAGAGCACTGACTAAAAAGGGCAAGAGGAAAAGTTTCTGAGATAAGGAAAATGTTCTATCTCTTGATTGCTGGGATGATGACATAGATGTAACTACCGAGTGGCAAATCTAACACCCATCTCCAACATTCGCTCTCTCACTTGACACCACTACAAATGCTTAATATGTGATTGCCTTCTCTTACAACAAGTGATGACACAGTTATGATCACTCAGACAAAAGTGGGTGGCTGTTGCAGGATTCTGGGAAAGATCTGCTTTCCTGATAAAAGAAATTAACATCACTAATGCTGCTGTTTCTCCCCATCTTATTGCTTTGAATTCTGAAATGATGCCTAGGGAAGTGACATTTATAAAGCAATGATGAGAGAAAGAGTAAAAAAGTCACAAGGACATCATTGAGCGATTGTTTCAAGACCAGCACCAGACTTCTTATAACATGATAAAAATAACCCCTGATTTTTAAAAACCATTGTTAAATGTGGTTTTGTTTCCGTAGCCAAGAGTATGCCTAATGATTCAAATAACAATCCCCTTTCCAACCCTATTAGAAAAGAAGGAAAACCCAAAAGCAGAGAGAGTAGTTGGATAAAAAGTCTCAAAACCATGAGTGCTAAATTTTTAGATGCCTATGAAAATGGCAATGAAAACATAAAGATAACTAATAACCTTAAAATTAACAGTTTTCATTTTTTGAAATTATTAAGTATATAGTAGTTAGATTTTTACCAAACAACGTACATTTTTAAGTATCTTTTAAGTTTCTTGAATGTGACCTTACTTGATCGCAGCCAAATTAATGCATCCTTCCAACATGGAAAGGTTCCCCGCCCCTGAACTAGTATCATAAAAGGGTGAGTATTGATAAAGAAAAAACTGATAAATCTGGTTTGATCAAAATAAAAAATTTTTCCCTCTGTGTAAGTTCTTATAAAACTAAGCATGCAATTACACTCTTGTGCATCTATGGTAGAGAAATAAAAGCTATGTTCACATACTGATAAAGGACATCTGAACTATATGCAATTTTTGTCTATTAACAGGTGAATGTCCAAACAAAGTGTGGGAGGTAGGTCTGGTGACAAAAGGGTAACATGAGGGAACTGTTCAGTATCTTGAAGGTGGTGGTAGATATACAAACTTACCCATGTGATAAAACTGTATAACTAAATACATATACACACAAACAAATGAGTAAAAGTAAACTTGGTGAAAACTGAAAAAGACCCGTGGACTGTGTCAATGTCAATATCTTGGTTGTGATATACTATAGTTCTGTAATATGTTACCACTGGGGAAAACTGTAAAGTGTACATGGACAATCGTTTCAATAAAAAATAATAGTGAATGTACAGCCTTGCTAATATAACACCACAAGGATAGCAGTGCTCATGGCCTGGTTCCTCCTGCAGTCTGAACATGACAGGAAATGAGGTATGGCCCCAAATGTCAATGACTGCAGGGTGAAACATGGTGGGATGGGGCAGAAAGAATGTCCTGCTGTGCCTGGACATTCACTGGAGGCTGGGAAGTGGCACCACTGCACATAGTGGGTAAAGTGGCACTAACACTAGGGCACCAATCTTAGATCTAAGGGCCAAGACCGATAAAAGGCCAACATTCCAGGCTGTCCCCACCACATACACAAGCTGGCCTCCCCTGCCTAACAGACAGGGGATAATCTTATTGTATGGTAGCTGTCCTTGGAACACGCACATTAAACACACCAGTCTATATTATCATAGGGGGAAATACGCTGCAATGCAGTGTAAAAGGGCGGGGCCCTTTAGGCCAATTCAATGTACTGTCATTGTAACTTATGTTGATGAACGCATAACTGGTATTAACAGCTTCCATGACTGTACTTAAATGCTTGGGTTAGAGGGTATCCTTGGCCATGTATACTGAAGTGATAATGGGACAAGCGTACAACAGACCACACTATTAGGCTTCCAGTTCCTTCTCAGGTTGTACAACAGAAACAACAGAATACCAGGACCAGGTGAAGACTTAGTGGCTGCTGAAGTACTCAGAGGTGTTACCCCAATACGACATCGCCACCTGCCTGATGCAGCAATCAAACACACTCCCTTTTTAGGAAGGCAGCTATTGACCTGCAAAGTTCTAATTGTAACTGATCCACTGAGGCCTTGTGATTTTCTAGACGCATTTGGGGAAGGGTGGACTTGAAGATGAACAGGTGGGAAGGGTCCAACAGGGACTTCTATTCACACAGAAATGGTATACTCCAAAGTACAGCCAGCAGCACCTTGGGTTTTAGAGTCACTTTACCTCCTACTCCACTGCCTGAAGCAATGCCACTGGCTCAATAGGCCCTTGATTCATAGATCTTCCTTTAAATGCCTGGGTATTTTTCATTGATGGCTCAGCTAAGATGAAACCTGATGGTGCCCGCTGGGCCTTGGCAGTTGTATAACACCAACAACTATGGAAGGCTGATTGAAGTAAGGAACAACCCAGCAAAGGAGAATAATGGAAAGCAATCATCCCAACTTTAACTCAGGGTTAGGCAAACTATGATGGCGGGCCAACCACGCCCATTCATTTACATATTGTCTGTGGATGCTTTTGTGTGACAACAGCAGAGCTGAATACAGAGACCATACCAAATGCAGAGTCAAAGAAATGCTCAACATCTCTACTCATTAGAGAAATGCAAATCAAAACCACAATGAGGTATCACCTAACCCCGGTGAGATTGGCCTCTATCAAAAAAACACAAAACAAATGTTGGCGAGAATGTGGTATACCATTTTCATTGAAATACTGGCTTTTTATGTATAGCAATGTTGAACCTTGCAATAGTATAGCTCCATATACCTACCCTAATACCCTTCGTCCTTTGTGCTATAGTTATCATATGCATTACATGTACACACAATATAATCCCCACAAAATAATGCTATAATTTCTTACATATAAAAATTATAAAATTATAATTTTATCATTCCTATGTATTTTATACAAATTTTAAAAAGAAAAATATCATCCTTTACATTCAACAAAAAATTTACAATATTCCTCATTACTTACTAAAAATGCAAGTTTGCTTCTGGTATCACATGTCACTTTAGCATGATTTCTAGTATGAATTTGCTGGCTTTATTGCTCCTTCATCCTTGAGGGATACTTTTGTTTGATGGAGAACTTTGGGTGATCAATATTTGATTTTTTCAGTCCTTTAAACATGTTATTCCACTGTCTCCTGGCTTCCATGGTTTCCAATGGGAAGTCAATAGTTTGTTAAATGTACTTTCTCTGTATGTAATGTATTATTTTCTGCTGCCTGGTTTTAAGATTTGCTGCTTACTTTGGTTCTCTCAGAAAGTTGACTATGATGTCCTGAGAAATGGCTTTTTTTGTATTTGATCATATGTGATGTTTGTCTTTTTAAAGTTGTAAATTTATGTCTTTCAACAAAAGTGAGTTTTTCACCTTTGCATATTTGTTTCTCCTTTACTCTCTCTCTTCTCACCTGTAATAACTACACATATGTTAGATCTGGTATTATCCCACATATTGCTAAGGCTCTATTTATTTTCTATTTTAACTCTCATTAAGTTTGGAAATTTCTAGTGATCTACCTTCAAATTCTTTTATTCTTTATCAACTCTGCTGTTAAGACATCCAGTTCATTTTTATTTTTGATACTGTATTTTGAAGTTCTAGACTTTATATTTGGTTACTTTCTATATTTCATATTTCTCTACTGAGATTTCCTATCTTCCCATCTAACAAGCATATTTTCCTTCATGTCATTAAGCACAGTAATAACGGTTGATTTAAAATACTTTCTACTGGCTGGGCGCGGTGGCTCACGCCTGTAATCCTAGCACTCTGGGAGGCCAAGGTGGGAGGATTGCTTGAGCTCAGGAGATCAAGACCAGGCTGAGCAAGAGCGAGACCCCATCTCTACTAAAAATAGAAAGAAATTAGCCAAACAACTAAAAATAGAAAAAATTAGCCAGGCATGGTGGCGCGTGCCTGTAGTCCCAGCTACCCGGGAGGCTGAGGCAGAAGGATCGCTTGAGCCCAGGAGTTTGAGGTTGTTGTGAGCTAGGCTGATGTCATGGCACTCTAGCCAGGGCAAGAGAGTGAGACTCTGTCTCAAAAAAAAAAAAAAAAAATACTTTCTACTGTTTACTACATCTGGATCATCTTGGGGTTCATTCTGCTAATGTGCTGTGATCCTACGGATTGAAGTAATAGCTCCTTCCTGAGAGTTTTCAACCTGCCATTCCTTATGGCTAGCCCTACTGATTTCAGACTTGCCTAGCCAGCCCCCACAATTGTGTAAACCAACAAATCCCTTTTATATCTTACTGATTCTGTTTCTCTGGTAGAGTGCTGACTGACAGAGACATTTAGTCCAGTTTCTATTATTCCATTATGGCTGAATAACAAAAGTTATGAAATGATTTTAAGTTTTCCACAATGTCTTCCCTGACCCCAAATATCTCCCTTACTGCCTTTAAGAGTGCTTCTGAAATAATCTTTTGGATCTTTTAGAATTTGAATATAAGGAGAAAAAGATGCTAATATCAGGAGGTTTGCAGGAAAGTATGATCTGAAGAGAAGGCCAAGAGTATGGCTAGATAACATTTTGCTGAAGACATCAGGCATGTGACTCATGAATCCACTCAATCAGCAGAAGCCAGGAATAGAGATGGGGAAATTCAAGAAAGATCTGTGGAGTATCCTCTTGTCTAATGGCATAGATCCCAATCACACGGACAGAAGATACGCAAGGTTTTTGAGAATGCTATATCACTAGAAACACTGACAGCTTGGACTAAAAGGCACAGAGACAGGATAAAGAGAAAGAGGACTATGGGATCTTGCAAAATTCTACAAGTGGGAAATAGTTTGACAGACCTACTCAGCTGCAAACCTGTGCTATCCTTCAATAAAATGGATGAATGACTCCAAGAGCAAGGATGTGGGCTAGAAGCACAAGTTGTGTGTACAAAGGCAGGGGAAGGCAGAGCTGCAGGCCCAGAAGACGGAGCTGCAGTCCAGGAGGGCAAAGCATCAAGCCAAATAGGAAACTCAGGGCTTGAAACTTAATGGAATTTGCCCTGCTGGATTTTGAACTTGTTTGGGATCAGTGACTCTTTTATTCTTTCTCATTTCTCCCTTTTGGAATGTGTATCCAATGCATGTCTTACTATTGTATTTTGACAGGAGATAACTTTTATTGTTTCATGGGTCTATAGGTGGACAGGAATTTTGCCCCAGGATGAGTCCTAGAGTCTCAACCACAACTGATTTGGGTGATTTAGATGACGATGTTGGGGCTTTTGAGCTGATGCTATTTTAAAGAAAGTTTTGTACTTTCACTGTAATGGGTTGAGACTTTTGGGAATGTTGGTATGGGGAAAAGGTACTTAGCATGTGGCATGAATATGAATTCTGGGAGGCAGAGGATGGAATATAGTGAAGTGAATGGTAGCCCCAAAAAAGAGATGTTCATATCCCTCATAAGACCAAAGAATAACTGGCAAAATAAGTGATTAAGTTATAGAAACAGAGACAAATCACTTATTCTGGATTATCCAGGTTGGTAATTAAAGTCGCATTTACCTTTGTAAGAAATACAGAAGAGAGCAGACACACAGATGGGGAGGATACAATGCAATCAGAGAGACAGAGATTGAGTGATGTGGCTATAAATAAAGGAACTCTAAAAGGCACCAGAAATTGGAAAAAGCAAAGAGTAGATTCTTCCTTAGAGTCTCCAGAGAGAGGACTACCTTGCTTACACCTTGATTTTGGACTTTTGGCCTCCAAAACTGTAAAAGAAGAAATTTTTGATATTTGAAGCCCCCGAGTTCACGGCAAATTGTTATGGCAACTATAGGAAAAAAATATTGAGTAATTTTGGACATCATCCTGAACAACGTAAATTTCATACTATGGACAATCTGGCCAGGACTAAGATTTCTGGGTTCTATGGTGGGTGTATACTAAGATTTTTATAATAAGAAAATGCCAAACTATTTCCCAGAGTAGCTGTGCTATTTTACATGCCCAACAGCAATGTATGAAATATGAGAAATCCAGTTCCTCCACTCACTGACTTTTCAGAGTTTTTAAAGGTATTGTGGGTACAAAACAACTGTGGCTTTTCATTTTCTTAATGGTTTTGTTCAAAGAGCAGATGTGTTCCATTTTGATGAACTTCAATTTATCAATTTTTTGTTAATGGATTTTGCTATTAGTGTCACATTTTAAAACATCTGTGCCTAATCTAAGTCAGAAAGGTTTCTTAAAAAAAGCTTTATAGTCATAAGTTTTACATTTGAGTGTATAATCCAATTTGAGTTAATTTGTTGAAAAGACTAACCTCTCTCCACTTTGCATCTTTGCAGCTTTGTTGAAAATCAACTGGCCATGTTTACAAATGTTCTTAGACTCCCTATTGATTAGTGTATCTTTAATAAATAAGTCTTGCTATCAGGTAGTGACCACTCCAAATTCGTTTTTCTTTTTCAAAGTTATTTTGCCCATTATAAGTCCTATGCATTTCCATTTGAATTTACAATTATCTTGTTAATTTCTACAAATAAAAAAGTCCTGCTGAGAATCTGATACAGATTACACTAAACCTACAGATCAATTTGGAGAGAACTGACATTGTAATGATATAAAGTATTACAGCACAAGAAAATCGTTTAACTCTCCATTTATTATATTTAGGTCTTTATTTACTCTCAGCAATGTTTTCTAGTTTTCAGAATACAGATCTTGTATATTGTATGTCTATATTTTATATGTTTTATTAAAATTATCAATTGACTGTTGCTAGTATATAGAAGTCCAATTAGTTTTTGTATATTGATCTAATATCCCATAATCTTGTTAAAATCATTTATTACTTTTTATTTTTTAATAGAATCATTTAGATTTTCTACATAATCATGTCATCTTCAAATAAAAGATAGCTTTACTTTTTCCTTTGTAGTCTGATGGCAGTTCTTTCCATGTTTTCATATCTTCTCTGCAAATATCCAAGATTCTCTCTCTTTGGAGCTCTTATATCTCTGGTACTTTGTCCTGAGATTCTATGACTTTGGTCTCCTCAGACTCTTAGAAATCTCTCATAAACCAGGCTATATCTGGGTTCCCCCTTTCTGTACCACGACTGAAAACACTTTCAAGATAGGACAAGCACAGGCATTTTCTCATTTGTTCCCTATCTCTCAGGGACTATCTTCCTTCAATGACTAATGTACAGTAACTAGAAAAAACTATCATTCAGCTGTTTCAGGTAGGGGGGTAAATCTAGCCTCTATTACTCTATATTAGCCAAAAGTAGAGGTTCAAATATTGACTCTTTTTTTTTTTTTTTTTTTTTGAGACAGAGTCTCACTCTGTTGCCCGGGCTAGAGTGCCATGGCATCAGCCTACCTCACAGCAACCTCAAACTCCTGGGCTCAGGAGATCCTCCTGCCTCGGCCTCCCAGGTAGCTGGGACTACAGGCACACGCCACCATGCCCGGCTAATTTTTTCTATATATTTTTAGCTGTCCAATTGATTTCTTTCTATTTTTGGTAGAGACGGGGTCTCTCTCTTGCTCAGGCTGGTCTCAAACTCCTGAGCTCAAACGATCCACCCGTCTTGGCCTTCCAGAGTGCTAGGATTACAGGTGTGAGCCACCGCGCCTGGCCTCAAATACTGACTCTTTATCTGGCATTTACTATGCCAAGTACTTTGCTAAGCATGTAAACAAAGTATTTCTGATATTTTCTCAATACACCCTATGAAATAGTTATCAGCTTCATTTTACAGAAGAGTAACTTAAAGCTTAGAGAATGTTGTTAAGCTTATCCTCAGTTATACAGTTACTAACCAGTATCCAAGTATACAGGGGAGCTAGGGAAACAGAAATGAAGAGTGACTGCTAATGCATAAGGGGTTTAAGTGTTAGAAAAATGTTCTGAAATTAGATACTGGTGATGGCTTTCGTAACTGAAAACATAGTAAGAACTAGTGAATTCTGTATTTAAAAAGAATGAATTGTATAGTATATGAATTACCTCTCAATTAACATGATGTTTTTGGGGGGGAAAAAAATTGAAAAAAAGTCACATGACCATACAGTCATAAACAGCGTTCCCAGGTTTACCAAATAAAAATACAGAAAGTCCAGTTAAATTTGAATATCGGTATAAGCATAACTAGGCAATATTTTGGGACATATTCACATTTTAAAAATGTGCTTTTATCTAAAATGACTATCAGCAGTACCAATTAATAATAAGAAATAGCTAGATTCTTTTCCCCTTGACAATTAAAGATATTAATCATACTATTTTGTAGTATTGTTCTAATATGGTAAAATTAACACTTATCTGATTTACAGATGTTTCAAAACCAAATTTGTTATTTACCAAAACTAGCATGCTAAGTACAAAAATGACTTGAGTATGCTTAATTAAGACATTACGGAAGTATATTAACAAAATACTTGTAAGGTTTATACTTACTGTTGAAAACGAGGACTGTTTTTCTAACTGCATATGTGCTTTATGAGGAAAATTACTGTCAGATGCAGAGGATATCCCAAGTCAT
Source organism: Propithecus perrieri (assembly GCA_963574695.1). Lineage (NCBI taxonomy): Eukaryota > Metazoa > Chordata > Mammalia > Primates > Indriidae > Propithecus > Propithecus perrieri. The sequence goes on along the minus strand of CAUYRB010085727.1, from coordinate 2,222 downwards.
AGACCGCAAAACAACTTAATTCTGTATAATTAGATCCATATACTTAATTGTTTTCCTTGCCTGATTAAAGTATCCTCAGAATTGTTGCAAAAATCCAGAATAACAATTTTGTAGTACTCAAAGGTAGCTAGATAGATCATGTGCCATACAAAATTCATGATGGGTATTAAATTTTTAGTATCAGTTCAAAATAATTTTCAGTAGAACCTTATAATAATTAATTTTATGACCACTAACTGAGGTCTTAGATCTTACTGTATGGTGCTTAGAAATTCCAAATCTCTCAAATTATAGAGTATGCTTTATTGCACAATCGTTTTAATAATATCTATTTAATTTTCCTACTTCTTAAATAGGAATACCATTGGCAGTAGCAAACATTTGTACTACAATATGCAAGGCACTGTTCTAAGGATGAGAGATACCAAGAACCTTAAGGAAAATTTCTATTTCCATACTGAATTTATAGATAAACTAAATGGCAAATAACGCTGATACAAAAGAGGTATCAAAAATAGGGGTTAAGTACTTAAAATATTTGAATTCTAAAAAGGGTTTATCAGTGACTAGAACAGATAGGATAGAGTTTAAAAAAGAGTTACAATATAAAATGTGCCTAGCAGCATACTGAAATATTAAATCTCTACACAAAATGCTTATCTAATTTGAAATTTCTATACAAAAGAAACAAAACAAATGATAAATAAACAAGAGTAAGCAAGCTAGTTGTGCCAGAATGATGGAGATATGTCAAAGGGACACAGACACGGAGTTAATGGGCTCCCACTGGCCAAATGTGGGACATTTTGAGCACTCTAGTAATTACTGAATAAATATAACCCATTGAATAAAATAAGAATCTATGAAACCAAAATGTTGTAAATAAAAGAATTGAAAGTTTCATGAGGAATGGGCTATTTATATAGTTTAAAATTACCTCCCCATAAAAACTTGTAATTTTTTAAGTATAAAAGAGTAACTTTACAGTGAAGAAGACTAGCAAACACCATCTCAGTCATGTGATTAAACTGATCATCATCAGAAATAGTAAATACCAAAATTACATACCACCTGATAGGATGTAAAGAGAAGAACTAGCATCACCTCTGTGACATCCCTGCCGAAAACAAGTAAATCTAATCATGAAGAAACATCAAAGAATTGAGGCACATTCTACAAAATAAATGGCCTATAAAATGTAAATGTGCTGTGATGGCTAGACATGGTGGCTCACTACTATCACTACTATCACTTTGGGAGGACAAGGTAGTAGGATTGCTGACGCCAGGAGTTCGTGACCAGCCTGAGCAATGTAGACAGACCCCATCTCTAGAAAATTTTTTTAAAAAATTAGGCAGGCATGCTGGAGAATGCCTATAGTCCCAGCTACTCAGGAGGCTGAGGCAGGAGGATTGCTTGAGCCCTGCAATTCAAGGCTATAGTAGACTATGATTGTTCCACTGCACTCCAGCCTGGGCAACAGAGTAAGACTCTATTTATAAATAAATAAATAAGTAAATAAATAAATAAATGTGCTAGGATCATAAATGGCAAATAAATAATGATGATATATTCCAGAATAAAGGAGACAGAAGAAATAGAACAATTAAGTTTTCCTGAACTAAATCCTTTGCTAGTTACCAGGACAACAAGCAAAACTAAAATGGAGCTTGAAAATTAGATGGTAGAAATTTATTGATTAGGTTTTTAAATGGTTATTTTATGGGTACACAGAAGAGTATCCCCATTTATAGGAAATACACATTCAAACACTGAGGATAACAGAGCATTGTGTTATGTTGGCAATCTACTTCCAAATGGTGCAAGGTAAAAACGTATCTAGCTCTGTGGGAAGCCTTGAGCATATAAGAGTCAATAAGGTACAATTTATTTTATAAAAGAAACCCCAGTATTAGCGGAGACAGACAACTAGACATCCAGTCCTATAATAGAGTATAAAATGAGTGACACAAGGAAGAGAAGGATTAATCCTAATTACTTCTACCTAGATAAGGAGGAAGGGACATAAGGGAATTCTTAACATGAATGTTGAATGGCTCTTATTTATTTATTTTTCCTGTGTGTCCGGAGCCATGAGGCCCGGCAGCTGCTTACCAAGCCCACGCATTTGCAAAAGCCTGCGGAAGAGCTTGTAAGTTTCTATTTACCCATTATAACTATGTAGCCCTTGAAAGCCCCTGAGGGTTTCCTAATATAGAAAT
>CAUYRB010085723.1:0-11802 GCA_963574695.1 Propithecus perrieri | reverse complement strand
CTCTGTCCCTCTACTGTTGGGCTCTAAGATGGCCTGCAGGCTAAGCCATAAAAGAATAAAAGAACACCCAGATCGTTGGTAAATGCTCGAGCACCACTTACTAACGAGCCTCTGTGAGCAAACACACCACAGGACAGTGTTTCTCAAGCTTCCATTCTGGAGCCTGCTTGTGAATTAACCACAGCCTATGCTCTGAATGGTAGGTCTTGGCCTTAACCCAGAACAGAGGAGGGCCATACACAAACCCACCCAACTGGGACAGAGTTCCAACCTCACGGCTGCCATGTGGGAGGGAGGTGAACCGCAAACCAACTGGTCAGCAACCCTAAACCAATGGCTGCTTCCGGGCTAGTGACAGGCCTTGATTCAGACGGTAACCAGAGCAAAGGGCATCTCAGGCAATACAGCCAGGATGATACATGAGCTAAGAGACTGGGGAGAGACTCAGCACCAAATAAACTGAGTACTGCAACTCTGCCTTCAAAGGTTTTCCCCCAAGAAGAGAATACATATGGAGCACATAGGAAAGGGACTGAAGCCATTCAAGGACTTCAACGAAAAATGGGAATGAACCACACTTCCCTGCAAAAACTGAACGATTAATTGCACATTCTGAACAGTAAAAGGAGCCAAAGCTTATTTTTGAATTTTCTGTTGTTGGTTGAGTGCGTTTGGATGAACCAGAACCATTCTGAACCAGAACTACATTTGAATATCAAAATGTTCTCAGAAATTAGACAACATTCCACCAAGTTCGAGTTGTAGATAAAAACAAAAAACAAGTACAAGATAATACACAGTTGATTAAAGGGTTTTCCTCAGTAAAACAATAAAGACAATCAGAAAGCCCACTAAGATAACACCTTTTACACAAAAAGAAATGATAAAGCTAAAAATAAAAATAATAGAGTAGAAAAATATTTCTACCAATTCTAACATGTAAAGAGCTCATTCAAATTAAATTGTAAAAATCAATACCCCAATAAAACCCAGCAGGCCCAAAAAATACATACAGGAAGAAATGTAACTGCTTAAATAATACATGGAGAAGGATTATCTTTGTTAATTTAAAAAAAAAAAGAAAAGAAAACTATACTGTAATATTACTTTATACTAACTATAATTAATACCCAATCTGGCAACATTCTGGCAAAGAGACACATTTGCACATTATTTTTGGTAATTTATACCAGTACAAATCCTTTTAGGAAACAATGTAGCAATCTATATCGGGACATAAGAATACATCTCTGGGCCAGGCGCGGTGGCTCACGCCTGTAATCCCAGCACTCTGGGAGGCCAAGGCGGGCGGATCATTTGAGCTCAGGAGTTCGAGACCAACCTGAGCAAGAGCGAGACCCCATCTCTACTAAAAATAGACAGAAATTAATCGGACAACTAAAACTATATAGAAAAAATTAGCCGGGCATGGTGGCACATGCCTGTAGTCCCAGCTACTGGGAGGCTAAGGCAGTAGGATCGCTTGAGCCCAGGAGTTTGAGGTTGCTGTGAGCTAGGCTGACGCCAGGGCACTCACTCTAGCCAGGGCAACAGAGTGAGACTCTGTCTCAAAAAAAAAAAAAAAAAAAAAAAGAATACATCTCTTGACTCATTCTCTGGAAATACTGAAGGATATTATTCAGAAGAGGAGAAAGCTATACACAAAAAGATATTCATTGTAGAGTTTTTTTATAACCAGTATCGGAAATGTCTAGCAATGAGAGACGGTGAACTTAACCACAGTACATCCGCTCTCAAATAATACCACAGCTATAAAATGGGACAAATGAAGAGAAACAATGTAAGAACATGTTCATCAAAGGGTTTTAAGCGAAAAAAAACACTCTATTCATACACTGATTATAATTACACTAAAGTATGTCGGCAGGTGGATGAAAAAAAAAAAACATTGAAAACGGTTGTGCTTGGGTAGTGGGCTTGTAGGATTTTTACTTCAATTGTTTTTCCTGCAATATTGGTACCACAGACTCAGTTGGGGCAGGAGTCATCCACCAAGGAAGCATGAGCAAAACCAGCCGCAGTTCCTGTTCCTTGCACAAGTGTTCAACGGTAAGCGTCTATGCAAAGAACCAGACTGCAGGCGCATTTCAGCGTTGCCTGAGGAACGCTGTCCTTGGCTCCCACACTGCAGAGATTTTTCCAGTTCCTCCTCAGTCACCTCATTCATGCTTAAGGAAGAAAGCGCAGCTACCAGACAGGGTGACGACAGATGTCCAGGCGCTGAGCCATCCGTAGCTGTTATTTTTCATTCACATGGGCATGTGCCGGATCTAGCAGATGAAAACCAGACGTACCCCCTTCCCCTTGTGTTATTCTTTTTCCCTTACTGCTGCTGCCGTAACAGCTAAGTGCCAATTATCTCCCAAGCGTGAAAGCAAATATTGTGATAGCCCAACAAGCCCTGCAAACGTCAGAGGACACTGGTGGGGATGATTGCATTGTCTGACCTGGCCTGTTGTGTCTTTATTCACCATAACTGCTCTCATTAAAGGAGCATCTAGTAGGTGCTAACACCTTCAGCACTTTGCATTCTTTATTTTCCCATTTATGTCTTGGCATTTTGTCACTGCCCCTCCTGAATGCAAGGGTGAACTTGCTTTTCCTTGCCTGGAGAAATCTCCATCAAACCATCCACCTGTTCTCAGGGCCCAACTTACCATGGAGTGATATGGAGATGCTCTTCAAATACAGGAAGGCCTGACATATTGCTCTGTGGCTGTATTAGTCAGGATTTTCTGGAGCGAATAGGAGATAGATAGATGGTAGATAGATAGGTAGAGATTTATTTTAAGGAATTGGCTCACACAATTATGGAGGCTGGCAAGTCTAAAATCTGCAGAGTGGGCCAGTGGGCTGGAGACCCAGGGAAGGGTTGATGCTGCAGCTAGAGTCTGGAGACGGTCTAGAGGCAGAATTCCCTCTTCCTTGAGAGATCTCAGTCTGTATTTTCTTAAGGCCTTCGACTGATTGGATGAGGCCCACCCATGTTATGAAGGACAATCTGCTTTACTCAAAATCTGCTGATTTCAATATCCATTTCATCTTAAAATACCGTCACAGCAGCATCTAGACTGATGTTTGACCAAATATCTGGGTCGTGTGGCATAATCAAGTTGACACGTAAAATTAACCATCATAACAGGGGTCCTCGATTAGCAAGAATTAAATCAGCGAGTAGATATTACAAGAATGCACATTTTGCCATCTTTACTGCGTAGGAAATTGGACCATAGGATTGCTAGTGACTTCTAAATATTCTTCTGATTCTAATATCTCATTATCGTACGATCAATACAGCTAATTCACACGAACTACTTTTAACTCCACGAAATTTAAAAGATTAAAAATTTTACCCCCCTCCATCCCATTGTATGGGTAAAGAAACTGAGAATTGAGGGGGTTCCATGGCTTGTTCTAGGTCTATACCCCAGGTCTCCCAGGCCAGGTCTTTCCACTACAGGGTGAGCTGAGATGCTAACTAGATGTTTCAAGACAATCCTTGGCCACACACTATCCCTTCTTAAGGCCATTCCAAGCTTGCCTCCACCCTGCTCATCAATCCACCTTCAAGGAGGAGTATCCTCTAGTGAATAAAGGATAAAACGGGGCTGCTCTCCAAGGAGGTGATGTTTATATCACATCAGCACAAAAGCTCTTCTTGGTCAGCTGTTCTTTTCTTAGCATGGAGCCACGTCCCGCCCGAAAGCACCACAGTGGGATGCAGGGGGAAGTAGATTTGAAAAGGAGAAGCCCCGATCACCAGAGAGGAAATCACAGCAGAATTTGGAAATGAATCTCCAGCCGTTTATAATGTGTGGCCTTGACCTAAAGTAACCTCTGGGTCACAGAGGCTTCTCCACTCCGTAAATAAAACACCCACAGGACAGACAAACCTTGCTCTTGCTAACACTGGCTCCTGCTCATTGAGTGACTTAAATGGGTGATTACCCTGACAGTCCCTCTCTTTAATCTGCCTGGGCAGAAGGAGGGGACAAAGGAAAGAAAACAGCAAAGGGAGAAGAGAATCCATCCTACGAGGTATTTCTCACTCTCCCTCTGGCGCCCCTATAGGAACACGCTGGTAGTTGAGGGGCTTTGGGAACAGGGACCTTGGCCCTTTCCAGCGAACATGACCAACAGCGATGACATCACCAGGGACCCACATCAGATCTCAGCCCGTGAGCATTTTGGTCTCCTCCAGTAGAGAAAATATAAGTGAGGACTCACTCTTCCTACCATTAAAAGGCACAAATATCATTATGCCGCCACAACCTCACTGTCCTCTTCCCCCCATTCCCGTCCTCCTCTTCCTGCCACAACCATACCTCAGAGATCACCCCATGGGTGATTTGCAACTGGCACCTCAGTGGATTTAGCAAAGACGTTTCTTTAATAACTAATTTATTCACTGCTTTTTTTGGTGGAGAGGAATTTTCTTTTTCTTTGTGCTTCGTGGTGTCTTTAGCCCATTGAAAGCATTTCTGACACATTTCGCTTTGTAGTTTTTAAAAAGAAGTAATTATATAATGGCTGCCTTCTTTTGGTTACGTGGGAAATCAACATCTCAGTGGCTTTTTCAGACAAGCTTAATAAGAAAGCTATTAGAAAGGCGAAAGAGAACCCTATCATTATTTTCTGGTTCCCTCCTTAATTATAGACAATCATCCTGAAGGAGAGGGCTAGATTCTGTGACAAAAGTTGTCTAGCATTTAACGGAACAATTTAGAGCCAGATTGAATGGGGCAACCTTATGTCAACTTGCAGATGCTTGACAAGAGCTGCTCGAGGGCTGTTGGGATGGAAGGAGAAGCTAATTCAGCCTTTTCTCCTTTCACTTCACTCGGAAAATCGGGGTGTTTTGTTTTGTTTTGTTTTCATTCTTTGCTCAGAAAGATCCAGGTAGGTCTGTCTCAAAGACTCCCATTTAAGCATGATACGTCCCTAGATTCTTACTCTTTTTTTTTTTTTTTTTTGCCTAGGTAATACAATTATCACTGTCATCATAAAAGCTGCTGAGATTTTTCCCACTTTCATATGCCCTCTTTCAGCTACAATCCTGCCTCCAGAAAGTTAATTCTACCTTTCTCGTATGCCATCCTTATTACTAGTCTATAGCCCTACAAGAGAAACATGCTTCTGAGTCCGGTGTAGATGCCTTTTCTAAGGACTGGGAAGCTGTCACTCAACACAGACACAGGTCAAACACCCCTGAATCCAGAAGGAAATAACCTCTGTCCAGGAATGTCACAGAATGGCAAACTGAAATAAGACACAAGATGCCTACCTGTTTTCTATTCAAGGTGTTCATTTGCCTGGCTTCCCACAATGCACAAAGCTGAGGGGACACGGGCAGTGGCCTCCATAGGAGACCATCCTACGAATACCCTATGAAAGGTGCACTGGCTTCTTGCTATGTGAAATTTCTCATTCTGTTTGTTCAATGCTGCCCAATAGCTCCCTACAGACTTTGAGATGTAGTGGAGAGGGTCTGAAATAGGAGGCAGGAGATTGTGATCATGTCCCTTTTATCACCTACATAACAAGTCCCCTTTCTGTATTCTAGATTTACCTATAAAACAAGAAGGACAAATACTGTCTTTACCTACCTCATTGACTATTTGAGACTCAAGTAATAGAATATTAGTAAAAAGTGCCTTGGAAATTACCAAGTATACAACAAATTCTTCACAGTTTTCCAAAGAATTAACCCAGATAGGTTTACTTTGCTATCTGTTGTACACACGTTGTTCATGTGGCCTCAATAGACCTTTCTCCCTGTTAAAAGCCTCAGGAAGATGAAGAAACTTGTCCATATTGATGACATTGATAAACAGTAGAGCTGAGATTCTACCAAGACCTCAGTTGCATTGAGAGCCTGAACTCTTAAAACACCAGTCATTGCTTCTGCAAAAATGCAGGAGGGTAAATATCATTCATCATTCATTTTTTTTTTCTTAAGTGTCTTAGTCTTTTTCTGCTGCTATAACAGAATACCACAGACTGTGTAGCTTATAAAGAAAAGAAATTTATTTCTGACAGTTCCAGAGGCTGCAAAGTCTAAGAGCATAGCACTGCCTCCTGACGAGGACCATCCCATGGTGGGAAGGTGAAAGGCAGAAGTGAGCACATGAGACAGAGAGAGGAAATTGGGCTCAACTCACTTTTATAGCAAACCCAGTCTCTCAATAAGTAACCCACTCACCCAATAATACTATTAATCCATTCATGAGGGCACAGCCCTCCTGACATAATCACCTCCCAAAGGCCCCACAATTCATTAAATCTCCATATGAGTTTCAGAGGGAATGAACATTCAAAGTATCACAGTAAGTAATCCTTTTTAATGAAATGTTTATGAATGTGTTCCAAATATTTTATAAATTTTATTTAAAAATTCAAACACCACAGAAAGCCATAAAGTGGAAGTGGGTGGGGAGATTCTGCAAATCTCCAATCTTCCCCTGCCATCCCCCATACCCCATCTCAACCTACCATTCTGCTAACTTTCCATGTGTTACAAATATCCTGAATGCTTTTTAACACAAATAGGATTGTTCCATACATACTATTTAGCAACTCATTTTTAATTTACTGTATGTTAGAGAGCTTTCCACATTAATACATATATACCTACCTCATTTTGAAAGCAATAAACCATTGCATTAATGTGTCATAATGAACATACACTGCCACCTTTGGATGGATATGTAGGCTACTTCTTAGTGTCTATGTATCTGCTTTTGTTGTAATTAGAAAGCATCAACCTGTACATATGCTTTGCAAATTTATGTGAATTTATCTACAAAATAAATTCATAAAAGTAGAATTGGTGAGTCAAAGGAATTGAGAATTTTAAATTTTTATAGATATTGCCAAATTGACCTTCAAACATTTGTACCACTTTGTTCTCCAAGGAACAACCATGTACAAGGGTGTCTGCATATATCTTAGCCAACTGAGATTATAAAACTTTTAAATCTTTGCCAAACCAATGGTGGTAACATGCTAATCTGTTCATTTATTTTTTATGTCTTTCGTTATCAGTGAGCGTGAGTCTCTTTTCACTTGTTTATAAGACAAATTCATTCTTTTTTATGTGAACTCCCTCTTTATATCTTACCGACATTTTTCTCTAAATTTTAGATCTTTTTCTTTTCTGTTTCTTTTCTGTTTTTAAAAGCAATTTGGGTACTATGGAAAATGAATCCTTTTGTTACAAATGTTGCCATTATTTTTTTTTTCAGGCTGCCTTTTGACTCTCTTATGGTATTTTTTTCATATAAAATTTTTTATTTTTATATAGGCAAATCTGTTTATCCTCTTCCTTACAGTTCTAAGTTTTATATCATGCTTAAAAAAGCCATACCCATTCCAAGATCATTTTTAAAATTCACAAAAGTTTTATTCTAGTGTTTTTATAGATCCATAGTTTTACAACTTAAACATTTGATCCTTCTGGAATTTATTTTGGTGTAAGAAAGGAAGTAGGTATCAAGCTTTACCAGGTGGAACAGTTACTCTTACCAGGAAACCACATTAAGTTCAAATATCAAAAAAATTTATGTTGCACATGTATCACATATTGCCTGTGTGAGAGCTGTGCAGCACGCAGACACATCCTGGGCCATCTTAACCTTGAACAGCCCTTCACTTTGCTTACGTGATGGACCTTGCAGTGTATATGTGGTTTGCTGATTCAGGTGTCCATTTCCCTGCTGATGTGGGACCTAGTAAATGCACTGATATCAGCCATCTGGGTGCCTCTTATTAAGTTATTTTCCTAATTCAGAAATTCTTAACCTTTCTTGTACCACAGACCTTGCTCCAATGCCTCCTTCTGTGGTCATTGACTCACACTTAGCTAGTTTATAATCCACTACTTCATATCAGATGAACTGTTTTCAAGTTCCCTAAAGGTGGGCTAGATCAAGGAAAGTGAATTTATATAAAATAATACTACCTTCTCTTGTTCTCTTTTGTTTCCTTGCTTCTCTCATTTTTCCCCCCACTCTGGGCCAACATCTCTTGCCCTATTGCTTCCTACTCAGTCATCCAATTTACATCTACATGTTATAGTCCTTTTATAATATTGAAAAAAGGACATAGTTATATATTCTCGTGAATATGTGTCTATCATGAATTTGGTTGTTTTGTTTGTCCCTAAATAACTGCACCCTTCCCCATGTCACCATACTGGAAGTTCCCTGATTCCTATCTTGAGAAGTGAGTTGACATAAGAAGGTTGCCTATGATGAACAGTTAACTGAGAGTATTTTGAGAACAGAAGGAAAATGATAACAGTGAATTTATGTGATGAGAGGAGCCTTTGTGAATGAGGTATAAATGGAGTTGAGCCTCATACAAAAGGAAAATCTCCCCTTGCAGACACCAGGAAGTCTGAAAACTGATTCCATCTGGCTTGTCTGTGATGTGTAACATTACTGGATCATTAGTCTTTGCCTTTGCTCAAAACCAACCCTAGCATCTGGATCGGCGATGTCAGAGCCCCTAAGGGCATCACCATACCAAGAATTCTGTAGCCCATGTGGGAGAATACCTTTGACTTCAAAAGCCAAAAGAAAATCAATAAACAACCTTTTGGCTCCTTAGTGACTAGAGAACACATAAGGCCCAAAAACTTTCTCTTTCTCTCTCTCTCTTTCGCCAACTCTATGCTGAAAGGGTACTTGAAAGAAAAGAACTGTAAAAAATAAGTGGTGAGTTCCTTGACAAAAGCAAGTGGCATTAACAAGAAATTCAGCTTTTCTCTTAGGTGGACCATTTGGACTATAAACACACACAAAAAGGGAAGTTTAACCCCTAAGTGACAAAGTTTTCACAAAGCTACTACATTAAAAAGAGATTTTAGACATGAAAAACACATTTTTTTCAAAAATTTTCATGGCTATTAAGTAAAGGTATAATTATCTTCAGCAACATTGGTCTTTTTCTTCACTGAACCTGGCTGAAGTCATAAAAATTTTAAGTTATGAGCTTCAGAAAATTTATTTTAGACCTCATTTTGTCTGATGTAAGATTATTCATTCCTGTACACACAATATAAGACCAATAAGAGACCACAGAGATCATCTTGTCTAATCCCTTCCTACAGATGAGCAAATAGTGTATCAGAAAGGTTAAATGAAGTATCCAGGGTCACAGTGAGTCACTGCAGAGCTGGGACAAAAAGCACAGATCTACTAACTCTGTGGTCTTGCTAACGACCCTATGCCACCTACCAAAGAAATGTTAGAGAGTTACATTGCATACATTGTCTGCTCCACAAAACCCTGCTGGACTGGCTATCTTCCTTTTGTTCCTCATCTCTTCTGTTCAGTCTTCCCCACTTGCCTCTCTGCCCCAGGAGGCTGACTTATATGAACTACTTCAACTGACTTCCTTGCCCTCTGGCTTCCGGTTGAGTTTGGTCAAAGAGGAGCCCCAGCAAGAGGATGAAGGGATAGAGGATAGAGAGGTCAGGGTACTTGTTCCCTGGAGTCCCTTTCATGTCAGTGTCATCCTGAAATTAGAGCTCCATACAGCTCTTTCCCTCCCTGTCTCACCCCTTCAGGCCTTAGGATATATACTAGTTTCCCACAGCTGCCATAACAAATTACCATGGTTAAAATAACAGACATTCGTCTCACAGCTCTGGAGACTGGAAGCTTAAAATCAAGATGTTGGCAGGGCCGTGTCCCCTCTTGGGGGCTAAGGGAGGATACCTCCTTGCCCCTTCCCAGCTTCTGATAGTTGCTGGCAATCCTTGGCATTCCTTGGCATTCCTTGGCTTGTAGATGCATCACTCCGGTCTCTCCCTTCATCATCACATGGCGTTTTCCCTGTGTCTTTATCTATGTCTCTTCTCCTCTTCTTATAAGGTGCTATACATACTGGATTAGTCAGTAGGCCCACTCTAATGACCTCCTCTTAACTTGATTACATCTGCAAAGATCCTCTTTCCAAATAAGATCACATTCACAGAAAATGGAGATTATGACCTCAACATATCTTTTTGATGGAAACCATTTAATCCATAACATGGTGGTAATAATGCCCTACTACTACTCACCCCAGGGTGCTGCATTATCCCATGTAGTTTTCATATATTTGATCTGCATTCCTATAAGTAATTCCTTTACTAAACTCTTCAAAAGTTCCACATAGGATATAGAAAGAGAATAGTGATCCCACCCTAACAATGAGAAAAAGCCAAATGGTCTATACAACTATAACTTTTCTTGAGCCCATCAGAGATCTGAGAGCACAAAGCAACCAACCAAAGTACTTTCCAATGAGTAATAGACCCCTCTAAGGAGAGATGAAATATACAGACTATTTCCCTTTTAGCAGAGCATGAAAGTGAAAGTCAGCTGCCATAAAAGTGAGTGAAAAGGAAACAGCTAAAATTTTAACAAATTCTTAAAGGTCGAGTGTGGTCTAATGAGGCAATATGGAATCCCCAGAACCCTATATTCAAGCAGAATCTGCACCCACTCACCAGTTCTTTTTCATGAACCATTACCAAATACTCTTGAGAAGGATTTTGGGCCAGATAGGAAACTTGAGTGAGTCCCCTTCAGTGGTGCCAACACTCGGGTTATGAACATCTGCTGCTGCAGTGGTACAAGCATAAAGTCTCACCCACTTACCAGTCCCTTCTTTCATATGAAGCAAAAATCTAAAACTGCTGGAGGAAAGGTAGGAAAACCTCCCACTTTCAGAGCCCTGGCAAAGATCCCTGCTTCTTGAGAGGAAAGAAAGCAAGAGTTCTCTGCTACTGGGGAAAGAAAGCCTCTGGATAGGTAAGAAACTCTCTCTGGCCCAGGATCCTGCACTGATAGAAAACAATGTCTTGTTGCCACTGAAAGCGGAACAGAAAAATGTCCCACAGATACAAGGCAGAGTTTGGCTGAAATGGAAAGGAGGGATAGGAATACTGAGAAAGTGCCACCATTGAGGCTCAAGGACACGGGACCTCCCTAAGACCAACACCAAACCAGGAGAACAAAAATTCTTCCCTGCTACCATCACAAGCCTCACACCACACAAGCAACTGCAGTCTACATTTGAGGGAATAAAGTCAAGAGTATGAATACAGACTCTATCTGTGATGGAATGTGCAGGGGTTGCTAAAAACTAATGGTGAAGCATAAATATTGAGAAAAACCCTCTGCACCTCAGGCCCCATATCAAGCACAAGTAACACTAGTCCATCACTGAAGGAACTTTAAGTTCATGGTTTACTGAGGGTGACTACAGTAAACCATGAACTTCAGAACCTTCAAAACCATGATTACAAAACCTAAACTCAGCATATCTACTGACAAGAGTAACTCAAACCCCCACACTAATAATATGAAATAATAAGAGCCATGCCCATTTCAGGAGATAAATACTATTTACTTCAGACTCCACTATTCTTCTATACATAATGTCTGGCAGTCAATCAAAAATAATGAGACAGGCTGGGCGCGGTGGCTCATGCCTGTAATCCTAGCACTCTGGGAGGCCGAGGCAGGCGGATTGTTTGAGCTCAGGAGTTCGAGACCAGCCTGAGCAAGAGCGAGACCCCGTCTCTACTAAAAAAAAAAATAGAAAGAAATTATCTGAACAACTAAAAATATATAGAAAAAATTAGCTGGGCATGGTGGCGCATGCCTGTAGTCCCAGCTACTCAGGAGGCTGAGGCAGTAGGATCGCTTGAGCCCAGGAGTTTGAGGTTGCTGTGAGCTAGGCTAACGCCACGGCACTCACTCTAGCCAGGGCAACAGAATGAGACTC